>JARFXV010001494.1:0-105427 GCA_031761425.1 Cosmopolites sordidus | reverse complement strand
TGTCGTTATCTCAGCTTTAATAAAAACATGTTTCTCTTAAAAATGCAATTTTCTCCTGTCGTTACTGAGGGCCCAACATACCGTATGCCTGAAGTATCTTATTGGTCTGAAAGCTCACTTTTTATTCTTTCTCTATAGCTTAACCTTATTTCGTCGCAAGGCGTTAAATTGTTAAGGTGTGTGTGTGCGCATATACAACGGTGAGCGCATATACAATTGTTCTTACGCATATAAAACGGTGAGTATTTTTATTGGTTTTGCTCTTAATTATGATATAATTTAATGATACCCGATAGTGGCATTCTTACTATTGATTTAATAAACAATTAAAATTAGCCAATATGGTATTAAATGGAATTATGATTAAGTACAACGATACGTATGTGTGTTGTAATTTATAACATACAGCGTAAATATTTACAATGTAAATTTGACTAAATAGGCTAAGTTTGACAAAATTAGATACTTAGGTAACCAGTAGATACTATATTTATGTTATTGTTATTTCTAGTTCAATTTAGTTATTCTATATCTTACTTTATTTATTGTTTTTGGTATAAAATGTCACAACAAAGAGAAAATAATCCAATGTGGCAGTAATTGTGGTGTGTTCATATATTTTCTTCTTTTTTTGGGTTATTCGCCACAATCTAAAACCGAAAAAATATTAAAATATCAAAAATCAAATATCAAATCAAAATAATCAAATCAAAAATATCAAATATCTGTTATTATGTAAATAAGGAATCACTGGTTAAAAAACAAAAAAAAAACAAACAAAACACAAATATTTAGAAAGAAATCCAAAACTATAACAGTTATAGTTTTATATGTAAGTTATAGTTTAACTTATATCAATTTATATATTTAGTTATCTATCACAATCAAATAGTCTTGCTACTGACGAGTTGATATGAACAGGTTCTTTTGTGATGTATTATATTATGTATAGTATTCTCTTAAAATAATTTCTTAATTCAAGAATAAGTCAATAATTAAATTAATGAGATCTGGCATTCTGGCACCTTTGTAGTAACAGCTTTAGAATAACGATAATAATCATATTTTCGAAAGGAAGAAAATTGCATTAACGTACAAAATAAAATTATACAAAAGTAACAAATAAAAAACTAAAAAATAAAAACTATCTATAGATATAAGGCACATTAAATACTTTAAATGTTTAGCTAACTTAGTAGCTCTAGTAATAATAATTAAAAATTCTTATATTGTAAGCTAAGAAAAGAAGCTTTTCTGCATTTTCACCGAGTAAAATATTTTGACGATTTACGTAAATTTTTCCAGCGACACTGAACATTTGTTCGCTAGGAAGGCTGGTAGGTGGAGCAGAAATTTACTTCAACACGGCTTTTCTTAGAGTAGGATATGGACTAGAGTTCTAGTATGAGTATATATATAGCATCGGGTCGTAACAGTGGTTCCTATAGATAACACTAGATAGTCTGCTTAAACACTGTAGTTTGATCCTGAGATCCTATTGAGTTTGTATCTATTTGCATCTGATCAGAGACGTGGTCGTGGGTAGCCAAGAGACTTTCTATTTTTCTTCTGTATATCGGTTCTGCAGAAGATGATATCAACCACTTCACAATCGTTATGGCGCTTCAAAATCATATTAATTCTGACATTGAAATGTCCACTTCGTCGGAAGTTAGGTATTTTGATTTAAATCTTGGGTTCATGCAGTGCATTTTGTCATATTTGCTACGGTTTCATCTTCATTTTCGCCTGGAACTTACAATTTCCGATTCAACAACGATACCAGAAGTATTGTTATAGAAATGCGTGCGTCGTTGAAAGATAAGTCGAGTGTAGTGTCATAGAAAAAAATTAGGATGTCTGTGAGATGTTTTATAATATCGCACTCTGAACCACAAAGTGTGGTAATTCACTGTCATTTTTTGTTCCAAAGGCCTCTGCAACATCAGGTATGTGCTATTCCATCTCACCTCGATTTCAAAGCATGTTTTGGCTGTCCTCACTGGTTTTAACAGACTGTCAATTTTCTGGAAGCTTGCCCACTGTTGTGTAAATGGCCTACGATTTTTCTACAGTTTTTATTATGGCTTTGGTTTGTTCATCTGAGAAAATGGAATGTGTTATCACCAACTGCAGCGTGTGTGACGCTCAACCTATAGATTCATAGTGACCAGGCATGGTATAAACCATATTTAGTGCATTGTGATGTACCAACAGAAAAATTTTGCCAGTTAGGTTCAATTCATTAACCATCTCTTCTGAGTTTACGTTCGATATATTGGCCGGTATGACCTTGTTCTAGCACAATTGCACCCAATATAACTCGTCGTTGATACTCAATAATAAAATAGCCTGTAAAGCTGAGTAGTAAACACGTTTTGCTTGCGTTGGTCCATATATCGGTTCTGGTACTTAACCACACGCATTTTGGAATTAAATCCTTTATTTTGGCTTTTATTTCCTCATAGGTCTACGGCATCAACGACGTTCTAAAGATTTTTTCAGACTTGAGACGCTTTTTGTGAACGGCGTCGAGATCAGCAAAATTGAGCCTTCAGAATACCTCACCTTCTACCAAAGAATACGGCAGTATATCAACAGTTATCAAATCGTTCAATATCAATATATTCAAAAAAATAATGACTTTGTCTATTCTTTTTGTGGCCATTGCACATATTTAGATTTATTGATCAAACTAGGAATGTTCGATGAATTAGGTTTGATGATAGATAATGATCATAAACTATTATTATTATCGGTACTCAAGAAGATTATCGAATCCATACGCTTTTATTTGATTTTTTTTAAGTCGTCTAATTCTGACTGCCGTTTTAAAACTTGTTTATGATCGGCGTCATGAAATTTTGACAAGTGTTGCTTTAATCCGTGTATTGTCTTGAGTTTATAATTTCCCAATGAAAGTGGTTTATTACAAACTTTGCAAATGGCTTTAGATAAATTTTAGATAAATCGGTGGTACTTCTCTTAAAGTACTGCCAAATTGTATTTTTTTTTTTGGGGTTTTCATCACGATCTGAAACTCAAAAAATATCAAAAATATTTGTTCTTATAGGTGAGACATCTAGACTGTTAGAAAAACCATATTAGAAAGGGCGATTTTAATAAATCTAGATTTTGTGAACACCGATGGAAATCGGGTCATAAAATCAAATGGAAAAATTCAGAAACGGTAATATGACAGTGGCATACTACCAAAAAAATATATAGGTGAGGTTTACTATGTGATTGTTGTACTGTAATGATTGTACTGATTGTGTATTGAAATATTTAAATGTTTTTAATTGTATTTTTTAGAATCGGGAACCATACTGAATTTAAATCTACCGATGGCATGGCAATACCGTTATTTTTATTTCAAATAATTATAGCGGTTTCTTTTTATCTTCTGTATTTTGTTACCGATTCTTTTAACACCGTTTTGGAATTATTCCAATTGATTTTATGACCCGATTCCCATCCGTATTGACAAATTCTAGATTTATTTATATCGCCCTTTCTAAGATGGGCTGGGATGATTTTATTCTAACATCAAACGGTCTAGGTGTCTGATCTATATAAAATTTGCTACATTCGCAGGGAATTTTAATAAGAACAGATATTTTTTGAGTTTTAGATCGTGGCGAAAAACCCAAAAAAAGAAAAAATACAATTTGGCAGTACTATAATAAAAGTACTTCACTCACACTTTCATTGGGAAGTCATTAACTCAAAAACCAAAGAATACAACATTCCGAGTTTGATGAATAAATCTAAATATGTGCAATGGCCACAAACACAATAGACAAAGCCATTATAGATTCGATAATTGTTGATATACTGCCATATTCTTTGGTAGAAGGTGAGGCATTCCAAAGGCTCAATTTTACTGATCTCGGCGCTCTTCACAAATATCGACTCTTGTCTGAAAAAATCTTCAGAACGTCGTGGATGCCGTAGACATATGAGAAAATAAAAGCCAAAGTAAAGGATTTAATTTCAAAATGGTGTGTAGTGAAGTACCACAACCGATATATGGACCAACGCAAGCAAAACGTGTTTACCATTGGAAAACTCGTGTTTACCAATGGCTTTACAGGCCATTTTTTTATTGGGTATCAACGACTACAGTTATATTGGGTGCAACTGTGCTAGAACAAGGTCATACCGGCCAATACATCGAACATAAACTCAAAGAGATGGTTAATGAATGGAATCTAAGTAGTAAAATTTTTCTGTGGTGGTACGTGACAATGTACTAAATATGGTTTGTACCATGCGTGGTCACTATGAATCTGTAGGTTGTGTGGCACACACGCTGCAGTTGGTGATAACACATTCCCTTTTCTCAGATAAACAAACCAAAGCTATAATTAAAACTGTAGAAAAATCGTAGGCCATTTACACAACAGTGGGCAAGCTTCCAGAAAATTGACAGTCTGTTAAAGCCAGTTTGGACAGCCAAAACATGCTTTGATATCGATGTGAGATGGAATAGTACATACTTGATGTTGCAGAGGCCTTTGGAACAAAAAATGGCACTGAATTACCACATTTTGTGGTTCAGAGTGGTATATTATAAAACATCTCACAGACGTCCTGATTTTTTTCAATGAAACTACACTCGCCTTATCTTTCAATGACGCATGCATTTCTATCACAATAATTCTCGTATCGTTGTTGAATCAGAAATTGTAAATTCGAGGCGAAAATAAAGATGAAACCTTGGCAAATATGAAAAATGCACTGCATGAATCTTTAAGTAAGAAATTCTCTTTTGTTAAAGGATATCCTTCACTCATGGCTACGACATTACTTGACTCAAGATTTAAATCAAAATACCTAACTTCCGATGAAGTGGACATTGCAATGTCAGGAAAAATATCAAGGGCCATAACGATTGCGAAGTGGTTGATAGAAACAATGTGCTATTATCTTCTGCAGAATCGATATACAGAAGGAAAAGGGAAAGTCTATGGGATGCCCACGACCACGTCTCTAATTAGATGCAAATAGATAGAGATACAATAGAATTTCAAAATCAAACTACAGTGTTTAAGCAGACTATCTAGTGTTATAGTGTTATCTATCGGAGCCACTGCTACAACGCGATGCTGACGTATACTCATATTAGAACTTTAGTCCATATCCTACTCTAAGAAAAGCCGTGTTGTAGTACATTTCTGCTCCACCTACCAGGCTGCCTAGCGAACAAATGTTCAGTGCCGCTGGAGAAATTTACGTAAATCGTCGAAATAATTTACTCAGTGAAAATGCAGAAAAACTTCTTTTCTTAGCTTACAATATAAGACTTTTTAGTTATGTTTACTAGAGCTACTAAGTTAGCTAAACATTTAAAGTATTTGATGTGCCTTAATAGATAGTTTTTATTTTTTAGTTTTTATTTGTTACTTTTGTTTTGTACGTTAATGTAACTTTTTCGTTTCAATAATATGATTATTATCGTTATTCTGAAGTTGTTAGTACAAAGATACCAAAATGCCAGATCTCATTAATTTAATTATTGACTTATTCTTGCTATACCATACCATTCTATACCATTCTATACCATACATAATATAATACATCATAGAAGAACCTGTTCTTATCATCCCGTTAGTAGCAAGACTATTTGATTGTGATAGATAACTAAATATTTAAATGGATATATGTTATACTGTAACTTATATATAAAACTATAACTGTTATAGTATTGGGTTTCTTTCTAAATATTTTTATACCTCGACATTTTCGTACTTTTTATTCCAGAAATAAAGTGATTTACTTTAATTGAAATATTTTATTTAAGTTAATCGAATAATATCTTACAAAGCTAAGAAAAACACAAAGTTTCAGGGTATAATACAAATTTAACTAAAATTTAATTCAACTACGTAAGTTTCGGTTTCGGCCAAAACTAGAAGAGGAGCCGAATATTCTGTTATGGTTTCGGTTTCGGCTAAAAATCGTGTTTCGGTTGGGCAATAAATATATATTTGTAAAAAACATCATTTAACTTTATATTTATCCATTATCTCGCATTCATTATAATGTTTTTTTTTGTCGAAATTTGGAGCGTCAACGGGGTCAGATAACTGAAACAGAAAGAAGATTAATTATTCACCATTTTCAAAAGCGAAAATCTTATTGCCAAATTGAAAAAAAAATTTACCGGCCTCATTCTATGGTTCAAGTGTTGTAGATCGTTTCAAGAATGAAACAAGAATATTAAATAAGAGAAGGGAAAGTCCCAAAAAATATTTAATGTAACGGATAAACGCTTTATTATGCGCAAAGTAAAACAACATCCTAAAATGTCTACACCCACTTTGGTCAAAAAAATTGAAAAGTCACTGCCCAAACTGTTCGAAATGTCCTAAAACGGCACAATTTTCATGGCAGAATTGCTCGAAAAAAGCCTTGGATTAGTAAAGCAAACATAGTTAAACACCTGGCATTTGGTAAGGAATAAGAGTTTTCGTATTGGAAAAATGTAATTTTTACAGATGAAAGTAAATCCAATATTTTTGAGTCAAATGGACAACGATGGGTGTGGAGAAAATCAAACGAATCTTTTAACGAATATTAAAAATTTGCGAGCTACTGTTAAAGACGGTGGTTGCGCGGTTATGGTCTGGGAATGTATGAGTGCTGAGGAAATAATTAATCAACACATCTATCTAGACATTCTAAAACAAAATTTTAAACAAGGTGCCCAAAAACTTGGTATTGAAGAAACTTTTGTGTTTTACCAGGAGAATGAGCCGAAACATAAAGCATAAAACGTTAAAACATAGCTGCTTTATAACTGCTTTAAAGTCACTGAGACCCCTTCAGACTCAGTAATTTAAAAGTTGAAATAAGACAACACGAGATCAGGAACAAAGAACACTCAAGATTGTACTTCAGGAAGAATGGTCAGAAATATCCAAGGATTATTGTGAAAAATTAGTGCGTTCAATGCCGGATCATTTAAATGCAGGTATAGAAAGCTAAGGTTTACCTACAAAGTACTAAATGTAGTTTTAAATCTTTTTTCTTTTTGAAATTCGTTAAAATTTTGCACGCGTACGGGTTTCATTTTTGCGCGACAATTTCATAAAATTAGTTAAATAATTCTTTTCATTATCCTCGAAGTCTAGGAAATTATGTGTAAAATGCTTCTTTCTTATATGTTTTAGAAATATACTTTTATTAATAAATTATTAAAAATATGCAGGCGTACGAGTTTCACTTTTACTAATTGTATGTTAAATCATTTGAGGTAAAGGGTTATTAGCTTGACCAAATTTCTGATTAAGATTTCTTGCACATGCAATTTGTAGTTTGGCAATAATTTGACATTTTTAAGTCATAATTCAGTCACAGTATAATGACACACACTGCCATACCACTCGTCACATATTTTATTTATCAAAAATGGGATATGATAGATATTTATTAGTTAAACGTAGTCTTTAGATGTTGAACTGTAAACATCTTAAGCATATCTCTTCCTCAACGTTACGTCGACGCTCCCATAAAATCAAATTTGCCATAGAAGCACAGACCGTATTTTAACAAAAATTTACGTACCCGACCAGAAAGCAATCCATAAAGAGAATGATCTCCATTACAATGTGAAATCATCCATTTTGTTATTTTTCCGAGGCCAAAATAAAAAGAATAAAGGGTTGTCACATAAATATCGGATATGGCAAATGGCCGCCCATAAAATTTAATTTTCCTCGGAAGTCAAGCGCTATCTATGAATTTACAGGAGGTTTATAGCAGCGGTTGCGGCAGTCCCGGATTCTTTTGGCGTCTCGCCTTGTAGCGCCTATCGATTGTCAGCTCTATTGGTTGCAAATATAAAATTGAAGTTGCTCTTAAAGATATTTTACTGTAATCGAACCGTTTCTATTTCTTTAGGCGCACTCCTGTTTTAAGGCCTAAAACGGATTAAAATCCTGCTTCTGTACTATTTCTTTTGCCTTTAGGTAAAAGATACTAATCGTAAAAACTTAATTATATCCCGTTTACAGTAGAACGAATCGAAAAAGTCGTATTTTTGAAAATAAATCCGTTTTATTACATTGAGCGAAATTTTCCTTCATCAGTAAATGCAGTAAAGTCTTGATTACTAGAAAATATAATCGGGTTGATAAAAAACTAACTACGAGGTAGAGTAACAAGTTAGATATTTTCAAATGAAATATTGTTTTTTTGATCGAAAAATCGATTTATAATCTTGGTCCAATGATTTTCCAACTTCTTTATACAAAAAAGCATTATTTATCGAACTTGGCAAAATAGTGTTGATTATCTCATAATTTAATATAAATCTCTTTCCAGCTAACCATTTCTTGATGTTTGAAAAGAGAAAGATTTCAGGAGCAACCAAGTCCAGGAAATAGAGTGAACATCAATTTATTATTGGCATTTTAATCAATTACAATGGCGGATAAAGGGGAGGGTGCATTATCGTAGTGAAACAGCACTTTTTCTCCACCAATTGAGGTTATTTTTCTATCAAATTTTTGTGAAATTTGACCAATACTGCAGAATAATACTCTACAGTAATCGTCTTTGTCTTTTCTAAATTGCCTTTGAAGATAATACCTTTCGAATCGCAGAAAATAGTGTCCATGAGTTTTCCAGTCTATAGAAGCGTCTTTGGATTCTTCGGGGAGTATTTACAAGGTAAAACTCACTGTTTTGGCTGTCTATTCATTTCTAATCTCGAAGAGATTTATCACTAAACACCAAATCACTTTTTTTAATTTCTCGACGCATGTTTCGCTAGCCACATTAATATCATCACTAGATGATTTAATCTAATTCTAAAACTAAACTATGTTCTATTTATATGACAACCGTACCTAACGAAGCGTGTAAAAATCATAGGCCGTGAAGTATACTGAGCGTTACATTAATAAATGAAAAAGTTGACTGAACGGAATAGGTTCTTTATCCCGGTTCATGGTTTTCTTACATTTTTTATTTGAATGCTTTCATATGCATCCAAAGCTCTATTGTTGTTTACACTTTTTACCAGTACTAAATTACTAACATAACTTAAATTACCACATATTTTGTGATCATGTTCGATTGCATGTTGGACAACACAAGATTTTTCATTTCTCGCATATCTAATGTGGGCAATGTGTTCTTTATATCTCGTTAATATGGAACTTTTAGTTTGCCCAGTATACCTCCGATTACAATCTTGACAACGAATTTCGTAAATCTCCGACTTTTCATGTTGATCTACTTTATCCTTTCGATTACCCAGGACTTCTCTTAATTTATCATATGGTTTGTACACCACCTTACTCTTCACTTTTTTTAAAATCTTGTCTAGCCCTTGTGTTAATTGGATATCAAATGGTGTTACCATTAACATATTTTTGGTCTGATCCTTTTGAAAAGTCGAAGATTCTTTCAATAATTTTCTAAACTTATGTTTTCTATGTAATTTATCTACAATCTTCTTATTGAAACCATTCACTTTGCACACCTGTCTAATTAATTATAATTATTTTTGATAATTATCTTTGTTTAAAGGAAAATTAATTAACCTGTTTACCATAAAATTTAAACTAGCCGTCTTATTTTGGAAGCTATTATTCGAATCGTTAGGAAGATATCTCAATAAGTTGGCTAGCTAGTCAATAAGTTGGCTAGCAACAGCGACAGTGGATTGCTCGGTGCCGTATCTTCTTGTAATTTGTAAAACCTGTTATAAGTAAAAAACAATTTTGCTTCATTTATAATCTTGTTAAGGAAATTAACTCAGAAACAATATTGTTATTAAAACAGTTTAACCCGAGTAACTCACTTAGGTATTTTAAGGTATGTGAAATCTCGGGACACTCGGAAACAACCATGTTACGTCAAACTAAGACCTCACCTTCCTGTAGATGTGTGTTTTTGACTATGAATTTTGTTGAGTTTATCACAGAACAGAAAGGTAGCCGGTTTGGTAGATTTTCAAATTCCTTTTTTATTTGGTTAATTTGTGGCTTTGTTATATGGCTATTTGATAAATAGTTAACAAATAAATTTGAAAATCTACCAAAGTAACTACCTTCCTGTTCTGTGGTAAATTCAACAAAATGTATAGAAAAAGTCAAAAATACACATCTACGGGGAGGTGAGGCCTCAGTTTCCTTGACGTATCATCGTTGTTTCCGAGTATCTCGATTCCACATACCTTGAAATACATGAGGGAGTTACTCGAGTTAAACGATTTTAATAACGAGATTGTTTCGGAGTACATCTCCTTAACAAGATTATATATGAAGCAAAATTGTCTTCAGCGTAATAACAGGTTTTCCGAACAACAAGAAGGAATGGTAATTGACAGTCCACTGTCGCTATTGTTAGCGAACTTATTTATGAGTAAATTTGAAACCGAGGCAAATGATGAATTCAGTTACCTTCCGAAGGTATGGTTAAGATATATGGATGACGTTTTCGCTATTTTCGATTCAAAAAGTGAAAACTTGGATTATTTTATTAACAACTTAAACAGTAAATTCCAAAACATAGTATTTACCCATGAACTCGAAAACAACAATAGGTTACCATTTCTGGATGTTTTAGTCAGTAGAAATAATAGAAATAGGTTATATTTTGATACTTTTAGAAAAAACACCACCACTTCGCGATATATTCCTAACGATTTGAATCATAGCTGCCAATTAATTTTTCTTTAAACAAAGGTAATTATAACAATGAATTAAAATTAATTAGGAGATATCCGAGATGAACGTTTATAATAAGAATAATACAGATGAATTAATTAGGAAACATAAGTTTAGACAATTATTATAAGAATCTTCAACTTTTCAAAAGGATCAGAACAAAAATAAGTTCATGGTAATACCGTCTGATACCCAATTAACAGGAGCGCTAGGTAAGCTTTTGAAAAAGTGGACAATAAGTTTATGTACAAACCATATAACAAATTAAGAAAAGTCCTGGATAATCCATAGGATAAAGTATATCAACATAAAAGTCGGGGATTTACGAAATTAGTTTAGTATAGTATAATTAAATATGGAATAAATGAAAAATCTTGTGCTTTCCGAACATGAAATCGAAGATGACCACAATGTAGATATTAATAATTTAAGACTGATTAAAAGTGTAAATAGGAATATGGCTTTGGAAGCATATGAAAGCATATAAATTGAAAAATATAGAAATCCATAAACCGGGATAAAAAAACCTTTTCCGTTCTGTCAACTTTTTCAATTATTAAAGAAACGCTCGGTAAACTTCATTAGGTTCGTTATCATATAAATAGAACATATTTTAATTTTAGAATTAGATTAAATCATCTCCTGATGATCCTAATATGGCTAGCGAAACCTGAGTCGAGAAATTTAAAAAAAGTGATTTTGTTTTTAGTGGTAAATCTCTTCGAATTAGTATTTCACACTGAAGGTCCCAATAGAAGAATTTGTTCATTTTTAAAGTATAGTAGTGAATTGGATTTGGATTACGCTTACACATGTCTAAACATCGATGTGAAATGGTCACTCGTTTCCGTTTTTGACCCGTTGTGATCTATACCTAAATTTTCGTATAGAATGTTTCGTGCGCGTTCTTGTAAGACAGGAAAATATATTAACCTGGCTTTTTAAGTCCGTTTTTTATATTATTGGAGGTTGCTCGGGGCATCATTTTATTTAGGTTTGGTATCTTTTGCTGACCCAGGAAGTTGCCGGAAAAAATTGGATTTTATGTTTTTGGGGTGATTTTTTTAACTAAAATTCTGAAGAATTTCTATAAGAATTTCTATAAGATTTCTATAAATTTCTATAATTTCTTACCGACTCGGTGGGATTCGGGTGACAGCGACACGGAAAAGGTTTTTATAAGATGACTATGATCTTAACAATCTCTCTAACGTTCACTCAGCGATCGTCCAATACAATAGGATGGATATTATTGATCACCTTGTCAGTAATGAACTCAACGGAACGTCTTAGGAGCGGATCATCAAACGTGCTCGTCCGACTATGTTATGTTATGAATCAATAAAATACTTATAAACTATGAAATATAAGGGAGCAAAGTACCCTTGAAACATTTTCAACTTTTTTTCGGTTGGCTCTACAAGTTTTCTAAACAAGAATTATTCAATAAATACACAAAATTTGTTTTTCTATAATAGGAATAGTTCCGAACTAATAGGATTTCAAAGACTGTAACAGCAAAACTAAATGTCATATCGGTGCCGTAAATATTAACTTTTGTTTGTATTTTAATATATTGTATTGAAAAATAAATTCCGATCCAGACAACTCTTATTAATGTCCTACAGTCAATAAATGGTGTTTGAGGATTACCACTGTAATGAAAGGCATGGAAAAGTCTTTGGCATTTTGTTTGTATTGATTGTTTGTATTGACTGGTCTAATTTTATTAAATTCTCATACTATATGATTAAATTAATCAACCTACCCGGTGGTAATTGCTGGTTTCATTTCTCATAACCGAATTGCAGTTTCCTACGTGATTTTGCAGCGAATCTCAGATTAATATGAGGACAGATCTGTGATAAAATTTGGCATACTGAATAAATTAAAAATATAATTTACTGAAAATTTATACAGGGCATTAAAATCATACTTGCAAAATAGACATATCCCATTTAAAGTTTAAGACACTTCTAGCGATAAAATCTGGCGTTTTCCAAGAAATTATACTGGGACCGGTACTGTACTTGATTTATTCAACTGATCTACCTACTAGTGCCAACATTATTGCAGCGTAGTATCCTATTCATCATTACAGAATAGTATGGAATATGCTAAACACCACCCAGATAAAATTTAAATCCGGTTAAGAATAATAGCGAAGGAAAGTAAGTCACTGCATGCAATCTTTTTACTTAATGAAAATATCTGCCTTAAAATTTAACAATATTATCAGACTTAGCTATCGAAATCACATTTTAATGAAGAGGAAACAACTAGGGTTGAAACTTTATAATCTTTACTGGCTTATAGGCAAAAAGTAACAGCTTGCGCTAGAAAATTAGGTTTTGATCTACAGAAGTCCTTTGAAACCCATATAGGTATATAGGGTATAGCTGTAGGATCAGACTCTAATTCCAATATCGAGATTCTAGAACAATTCGAGTCCAAAGTGATGCGAATAATCGCAGTTGCCCTATAGTTCGTGTAGTCAGTGTAAAGCAGGATATAAAAAAGTATAGGACGAGCTATTCACAAACTCCGTGGAAGACTCTTTGGTAACCGTAGACTTAAGCCCGAAAGACCTACCAACTGGATTTTAAATTAGTATTAAGTGAATACCCAATAGTTATAAATTAATAAGATTATTAAACTGTAAAAAAGATAAAGCTAACAGGCTTCCACAAACAATTATACTGAGTCATTTTTATTACTGAATGTCCTCACTAGGATGGATTGTAATAAACTGGTATATTAAAAAAATAATATGTATGCCAGTGGTTAGGCTAGTATTAATAATGCCGCACTCAAGCTTTAAGCCAAGAACCGCATCCAAGAAATCTGAAAAAGTTTCTAGATTTGTATAGTATGGATGAAATGCGGTATATTCCAGATTGATTGGAATGAATTTTTAACGTCAAGATCTTCGAAGGAAACATAATTAATCTAACTAGCTGAACAGAACTAGCGCCAACAATTTAAAAACCAAATTTAGCAAACCACTTTTTGCCTGCACATTCTATTCATCCATCACCTTTACAACATATATAGTTCGTTTCTTACATTTTAAAAAACAAAATAAAACATGGTTGTTATGCAAGTTTTTTCCTTCCGTTAGCATCTAGATAAAACATAAAAGCACACGTTTGAAAAACGCAGACCATTGAAAGATAATAACAAACTTAGCATTTTAAATGAGCAATTTAATTCTAGAATAACACTGAAATAAACAGAAATAGGTTAGAGTAAAACTGCACCAAAATGTAAATACTTAAAGTAAGACTGTATTCAATATCGCTGGGTGATATAATTATCTAGTTTTTAACTGCGACTAGTTGGTTTGGGATGTTGTTTACTTCGGTTTTGAATGGTACGAAAATATTACACTGTTTGCCAAGCGTTTTTAGATTCTCTAAATGCCTTAGTGTTCATTTTTGGTTAATAAAACGTTTGAATTTTAATTAAATCATTTTTGATTGTTTAATCTTTTTATTTCAATCAGTTTGGTATGAACGAATTTCAAATATTATTTTAGAGGTAGTTTTCTTTATTCATTCAATAATTGGCATTTCAGCTACGAGTTAAATACGGTGGCACTATATATTAATTAGTGTCCTAAACACATCTCCATTTGTGGGAAATCGTTATGGTGGAGTCTGTGTGGGTGTAAATGAATTTTGAAATAGTTAGAAATCTCGATGGAAAATTGCATCTCTAAGTCTAGAAATATATTATATTTTGTATGTCTCATATATTTGCCCAACTGTAAATAAATTATTCACAGCGTTCACAGCAGGAAAGAATAAACAGGTCGATATAAAACACCTTTTTCCAGAAATGACATAGCACGTCCCAATTACAAGTATCTGTTTTTCCTTTATATCATGAGGTTATTGAAATTATTTCTAACTGACTTTGGACTGGACAATGTAGGAATTACCACAAGACCGTAGAGGGAGTATTTGCACGGTATTCTACGAACCTTTAAGGGAAGTATTATTGTTTTCTATAGTTTAGTTTGTTTCTATCTCGTTTAGAGTACAGTCAATTGTTTAAGTCGATTTTATATAAAGTGGTAAGTTCTAGTAGTCGATATTGTAATAATCCAGCAGATAAGTTTTATACATGCAGATGATTTATTTTAAAGTCACAAGCTAGATCTATATCCGAAGAAGTAAAAAAAAATTGTCCTTTATATTTTAAATGCCAAAATGGAGATCAAGATAAATCTTGGGTTCCTCATGTTTGCTGTGTGACGTGTCACGCAAATTTAGCCCAGTGGATGCATCGCAAGAAAATTGTTATGCCGATTGGCCGATTGCTGTTTCTATGGTGTAGAGAGAACCTGCCGATTATGTAAGTAATTGCTACTTTTGTATCACTAAAACAGATGGGAAGCAAAGGGACAAAATTCAGTATCCAAATTTGCCTGCTGCAGTGAGCCCAGTTCCTCATAGCCAGCAACTACTGGTATCGATTACGCCTTTAAACCTAGACAACATATTTCGCGGTGATTATAATTCTTCATTAGAATCTGATCTATAACTTCCTGAGAATACTAGTTATCCAACATTTTTAACAACTACCTCACCTCTTGAACCTCACTTCATAACTCAGGATGAATGAAATGATTTGGTACGTGACCTGGGATTGTCAAAATAAAAATCGGAATTTCTTGGTTCCAGACTTTAACAGTGGAATCTATTAGCTAAAAATGCAAGTGTTTCACTTTACCGAAAACGGAATGTAACATTTTCAAGTTTTTATAAAATGGAAGGACCGCTATGTGTCTGTTGCGATATTGATGGTTTAATGAATGTGCTTAATAATATGGAACATACACCTTCCGAGTGGTGTATTTTCATAGATTCGTCGAAATATAGTTTAAAAGCAGTCTTGCTTCATACTGGAAACAAAAACCCATTTATTCCTTTAGCTCATTCAGTGACAATGAAAGAAACCTATGACAACTTAACAACCAAACTAAATCGCGTTAAATATGAACAGTATAAATGCGATATTTGTGGGGATTTATAAGTGATAGGTATATTGTTAGGGCTTCAAGGGGGTTTTACAAAGTATTGCTGTTTTTTGTGTCTATGGGACAGTAGGGCAACAAAAGTACATTACAGTAAGAAAGATTGGCCATAGAACTCCTTTTGAACCTGGTAAATCAAACATAAAATATTTTTTGTTAACCAAAACCGCCTTTACCACCTTGTTAACCCAAAAACTGTACTTCTTCTTCCTCTCCATATTAAGCTTGGACAATGAAATTTTGTTGAAATGAAATTTGTCAAAGTGATGGACAAAGAAGGTAATGGTTTAAAGTACCTTAAAAACTATTTCCATGTTTTACATGTTTATATTAAATAAATATTATATTGTAAAAATAGATCGTCTCCTTTTTTTTCCAACAACCGACCCTCTCTAACAATAAAAAAACTGTTCGTGTTACAGTAATTCGCTTATCATTTTCCGACTTGAATGAAATATCCCTAGCCACTGACTACAGGCATGTCTCTGAAACCTCTTACATGTTTAGTAGTTCTTTAATGATGATGGTTACTGCTTGCGCTAAAATTGGGGATATTTGATTCATTTTATATATTGCGTTACCCGTAATTCCTCTACAGTCACTCTTGAACTTTTGGTCATGTTGCAGCAAGTAGCCACACACCGAAAAGTTTAAAATTTACCCCAACACCTCAGCTTTTGTTCACCTCACTGAGGACAAAATCTACTGATATCTCGATGCGAGATTCATTCGAACATTATATGATCTTACCGACTGTGATAATTCGAAGAAATCAGATATAGAATCAGAAGAAACAACTTTATATTATCTGACTATGAAATTTTTGTATTATATAATGACAACCTATACACTATATGTAGTATTATAATACATTTCATTTGGAAAGTAAATCATGAGCATTTCAGGAAAAATGTCACTTGACTTGCAAGGTGGTTTACGGTAAACAGGCGTTTCTTTTAAAGAAGCATGATATGACCAAAAAATTTTTATTAATATAAAAAATTTAGGTGTAACATGCCATTTTCTATGATTAAGTGGCGAAAATAATGACATATAAGTGCTACATATTTTCACAAATACACGTTTGGAGTTGTTCTCGAAAGTTTGTCTTCAATCTTTTCTACACTTTTTAATCAATTTTTTCAATTGGACATGCATGATCTTCAATTTTTACACTATGCGAGGTTTACCTTTACGCATGTGTGATTTCAAAAATCCCCAAAGATAAAGATCACACATAAAAAGGAACGATAGCCGGGGTATGGAACTTCGCAAGAAAGGAGAAATTGTTGGATTAAGGAATGCAGCTCGAACAACATTCATACAAGCTCTGTTTGTATGCACAGTGACATGATTTTGTGAAACCACACATCCCACCTGTTGATACCTCGTCTCAAAAGTTCTGGTTTGAAAAACCGACTCTTGAACTATCATACGTGTATACAGGTGAAAACTCATTAAAGGAACAATCATTAAGGAAATTACATCTTACAGTGTTCATACTTATATCCAGTTAAGAGACATGCCAAGTGGGACTTCACAGAATACGTTATACACGCCTATTGAGAAGGATCAGTTGGCTTTGTTTTCATTAATTTACCATTGGTTTGAAGTACAGCTACCTATAGAACAGTGTTGTAGCTGAGGTTTACAGCATAACGACCGATATTGAAGTGACGCCTGAATGGTTGTTGCGTTTCAAACACGAACTCGTTACTATCAAACGTGTTGTTATCAAATACGCGGTGCTCTCGAGTCCATATCGGTATTCAATGTGGTGATTATTCCTACGTGTGACTACGATTCATCGCATACTAAACAGCATCGTAGGAAATGTCCATAAAAACGTAGGGCAGCCCCCTGTATCTCGACCAACCCATTCTAAAAATGTCTGGTTCTTGCGGATCTCCTTGCAGTTGAAACTTCTGTTTGTCCAGGCTGTCGGTTCAGACCAGATAAATGTTTGCACATCCTGATAAACAGGTCGAAAATATAAATTATTTACTTAAATTCCCTGACTAAAAGAGATTTTCATTAGGAATACGATAAATTAATTAAATAAATAAATTAAATTAAATGAACTAATTGTTTACAATATTCAGGCTATTATTTTTTTCTTAAAAGCGCCTCCCATTTAAGATGCAACAAAATATATATGAAACAATATACACAAAGTTGCATGAAAACTCTAATTATATACAAGGTGTAAGAGAAAGTACATTCATAAATTTAACCAACGATTCTTCACGTCATTTTAACGCTCCATTAGTCGCCTCTACAAAACGAGTCAACTTTTTAGACCTATATATACCTATCTGTGTTTATCAATTTTCAGCAAACTGTAGTTTTTAATGTGTTGCTTTGCGTTAATATTAAAGTGTCAAGGAATGGCAATTTATTCTCCCTCTCGATCTATAATGTAAACTTAATTGTAAGCTTTCGAGGATTTATATCTTTCTTATAATTCCAAAATAGTATTTAAGCTTAGTATAGTGCGGTCTTTTACTATTGTGTTATGTTCTATTCTCTTTCTAATTATTAAAAGTGATTTATCAACTGGTACATTAGTAAATAAACTCACCATATCAAAACTAACCATTAAATTTTGGTTTATAATTTTAATGCTCGAAATTTTATCTAAAAAATCTGAAGTATTTTTAATATATGAAATTGTTCTACCTGAAAGTGGATTTAAAATGTTTAATAAAAATGTTGCTAGTTTATAACATAGAGCATCTATACTAGTAACTACAGGACAAAGTGGTATATTAGTTTTGTGTATGTTTAGTAGAACATAGAAATGAGGTGGTTTACTACAATGTGCTGTAATATTTCTATATCTGTAAATTCATGTTTGTGTTTATATATTGTATTGTAAATTTGTTTCTTTATTTTTAATGTTGGATCTGTAGGTATTATAGTGTAATTTCCCTCATCAATTAAAGTTTTAATTTTAGTATTAGAGTCTGCAGTGTCCAGAATAACTATAGCGTTACCTTTATCTGATGGCAATATTTTAATAGATGTGTCTTTTTTTAATTTATGTATAGTTCACCTTTCCTTAGGGTATAAATTTGTTTTGATTTTAAATTGTTTTTTAAAGATTAGTTTTAATCTGATTCTGTATTCATTTGCACTTTGCAAAGGTAATTTTTGAGCAACAGACTAAATAATAATAAATATGCCGAAATAATGTCTAATTTCGGAACTTCTTTCGATGTAATATTGAAATTTAGTCCTTTAGAAAGTTCATACTTTTCAAAATCAGATAATATTTTACTTGAAAGGTTAACTACAGTTTTGTTAATGAAATTTTTGTCTGTATGTGTATTAATGTGTTTTGTATTTATTTCATGGTTTTCAATAATTACATTTTAAAATTATATGATTTATTATATTTGAGTATTTGTTTGTATATTTTTAGAGTATTTTATTGGATATTGAAGTGATATATGTAGCTGGAATAGACGCTATTATAAATATGATTAAAATCTACTTCAGTTACATTTTCGAATATTTGTTGTAATGTATTATAAACGTCAATCATTAGTTGTTGTTTAGTATATATGTGATGTTGAATGTAATCTAGTAAAAATGCTAAACTAGCCCTATATAATATGTGCTTTTGTTTGTGTTATATGGTATATGTAAACGTAAACCTTTTGGTATTATGTCACAATCTTTACATTTGTAAGGAAATGTTAAGCTGTTTTCAGAATGTTGTAGTTTAATATATTTACTTTTTAAATATGTAAATCAAAGACATATCTCAGGCCCATACCTCTAATCTAAGTAATGTCTGAATGCCTGAATGGTTTTCGCCACCCAAAACAAAAACAAAAAAATATATGAACACGCCACAATCATTCAGACATTACTGGTAGTGTAGTTCCAGATTTTCAGTAATGTGGACACTAGTGAGAAATCGACCCTGAACTCGAAGAGTAAATTTTTATATCTTGATAATGAATATTTATTGGACAAAACCAAACAAATCCAAAATTTTTGTATATTTCATCAACCGACGAAGAAGAAAGAAGCAATCAATTAAAGAAGAAAACAATTGATTATATGGTTTTTAACCTGACGTGAATCGTTTAAAACTTGCGATGGTGTGAAAAATTAGTGCTGATGATTTCAATTTTGATATTATAAGACAATAATGTGTAGGTTTTCCTTTTTTTTAATGAAAAAAGAGAAGATGAAAATAGACGTTGCTCTAGTTAAGAAAATTAAACCTGTTTTCCGTCAAAATGGTTCCATTATGCATATATATGTTTTAAAAAAACTTTCTGATAAAAAACGTAAGGAGAATTGTTATATAAATTTACGAAAGTACTTTTCCTTTTACCCTGGGTACTGATATTAAAATAAATTTGCATTAACACGTCTTTTGTTAGGCATTTGTAATTAAATTTTAATATATAGTACCTCATAAGATAAAATTTTAAAATATATACATATAAATATGTTTTTTATTAACATACACAAAAGAGAAACTGAAAATTTCAATTGCAATTTTACAATAGTTTTCCCTATTTTATTATCGATTGTGAAGTGCTGATCGATTCGAGGTATCGGGAGAGTGGCTAAAGTAGATTTTCTTAATCTGATACAGTACTTTCTGCGGATCTGTCTTTCTACATAATTATGTAAAATTTTACGATATTAACAGTTTATATCCCCAAATATTTTTTTTTACTTTTTCTGAAGTGAATAATTTTAAACATCTATGTCTTGTAACAACAATAATGTACCTTGTAACTGATTACTACATATTACAACCAAAACTACTGTTTAACGGTAAAATAACA
This sequence comes from Cosmopolites sordidus, assembly GCA_031761425.1. Classification (NCBI taxonomy): domain Eukaryota; kingdom Metazoa; phylum Arthropoda; class Insecta; order Coleoptera; family Curculionidae; genus Cosmopolites; species Cosmopolites sordidus. Next base: position 84,887 of record JARFXV010001494.1, on the reverse strand, counting down.
TTTTTAGATAGCCATTCTCTAAAAACTTTAATTTGAATAATGTTAAAATGTTAAGTGGTTTGACTGGGTCTAGTGTCTCATAGAAATAGTTCCGGTTCATCATTGACAAATGTAATTGATTACTCATCGTAGTTTGTAACGTATTCTACTCATATCACCTTTAATGTTTCGCTGAAATCAAATAACTAGTGTTAGTTATCAACATAATTAATTGCACATAAATCGTTAAAAGTATCTGACAATTAAAAATTATCCTACAAAATATATTAATTTCAAACAGCCAGGAAGTTACAAAAGAATATAATCTAGGTATTTGGGTCACCTCCATCATCATCGTATTTATCTTAAAGCAAAGCTTTTATCTTTAGCAAAGTATAGTATATAATATATAAGTAAAATCCTATCTAGTGATTTCAAGGCCCTACTAGGGAAAGAAAGAAAGTACAGAAAAACAGTCAATAGTTTTCCCGTTCATAAATGGACTAACCATAATGGCAGAAAATTAGTTGAACTATGTTCGCAGTTTAATCTAAAATAATGTCAACCACTTTTAAGAAGAAAATATCAAAACAAAAGACCTGGAGATGCCCAAACACGTACATGGGTGAATTTTAAATTTACTATGTTGTCATTTCGTACCCCAAGTTAGAGAAGGAGCTAACATAGACACGGATCACTACTTGACTAGATTCAAACTTAGTTTAAGACCTCGAAATCTTACTCAAAAAAGACTACTAATCCCAAAGTTCGACTCTACAAAAATAAACCAATCCTAACAGAAGAACTTGATAAATAACCAGCACAGAACTGGCAAGAACTGAAACAAAAACATATTAAAAGAGCCGTAAAGTTGGTCCCTTTACAAAAGCGTACAAAACATCCGTGGTGGGATAAAGTGTGCGAGCAAGCAGCATTAACCCAAAATAAAGTATTCAAAAAGTGGAACAGTCAAAAAACACAAATAAACTTTTCTAATCATAATAAAATCAACTTAATGAAATAGAAAAAAATTTCCAAAAAAATAATCTCAGAAATTTTTACAAAACATTTAAAACTAAATTAACAAGCTATTAACCCTAAATATCTGTTTCCGAAAGGAAAACGGACAATTAGCTCTAAATAACCAAGATAATTGCAAATAATTTGCCAAATATTTTGAACATTTGCTAAACTGTTCTGAGCCCTAAAGCAGATTACCAACACTAAACCCTAAATAAACAAACCCAGATTCATTACCACCGAATGAAGATCAAATAATTAGGCAAATTAAACGACTTAAAAATAACAAAGCTTATGATGAAGATGGAATCACTGCTGAACCTTTAAAATCCGCTGGTTTAGGTATAGTCAAGGAAATAACCAAAATTTTACCAGAAGTTTGGCGAATCGAACGGATTCCGGAAGATGGGAATGATGCTTTAATTCATCAACTACATAAGAAAGGAGATAGAACGGATGAAAACAACTAGAGAGGGAGATCTTTTCTCCCCGTTTGTTAGAAGATTATAAGTCAATGTCTACTAGACAGAGCACAGCGATAGTTATGATCTAAAATTAGTAAATATCAAGCAGGTTTTCGACTAGACAAATCCTACCCTGAGCAGTTCCTGAATCTAAAGTTGATCCTAAGACATCAAAAAGTGTACAATAAAAATCTCATTAGTTGTGGATTTCAAAAAAGCATATGATTTTATTGACCGCGAATCTTTATTCCAAACCTTGAAAGAACAAGGACTACATCTGAAAACGCTGGCAATTATTAAAGCAACACTAATTAACACAAGGTCAAAACTTAAATTCATGAAATTATAACTGAAGTAACACAAGATGATGGAGTGTCGCCACTTTTATTTAACTGTGTTCTAGAAAAAGTAATACAGGAGTGGCTGAATATCGGTGAATCAGGATCGGTCCTGAATATTGACCAACCCATTAAACTGGCGAGAACCAACATAAAAATAGATTGTACGACGTTTGCTGATGATCTATCAATTTTAGCTAAAAATATATTAACGGCACAAAAACAAATTGAAATTATAAAAGAAACAGCAGAAAAGCTAGGACTCCAATTTTTTTTTAAAGACGCAATACATGACCTGCAACAGACTAAGAAAACCATTTCTAAAAACAAAATATGATAACATTAGACGAGTCTCTCGATTCAAATATTTGAGTGAAATAATCATTTAAAACGAGTTGGAAAAGCGGCCAATAAGTGTAGATCTCAGAAAATGGAAACTGCATTGACACTTAAGCAAAATATTTACAACAAAAAATGCATATCTTAAAATTCAAAACTGAGACATCACAACACATTTATTAAACCAGAATGTCTATATGGCGCAGAAACGCTAATTTTAACAAAAAGAACGACATCGAGGAGATTGAATAGAAAGAAAGAAAAATCATAAGAAAAATCTTAGGCCCCAAACAAATAAATAGCACAATATACCGACTTTGAGAAAACAAAAAATCAGACAATAAACAGATATGAGAAAGAGAAGGCTTAAGTTTTAGAAGCACATAAAACGGATGAATCCGAGTAGGCTAACTAGACAAATAACTGAATTTTATGAAAATAGGAGTAAAGCAAAAATAGAAACAATTAAATTGATTGCTGCAATTAAAGGGGACCTACGATCAGCAAATATTACACAAAGCGAAATTCAGGATATATATATATATATATATATATATATATATATATATATATATATATATATATATATATATATATATATATATATATATAGAGGGAGTCCCACTCCACAATCAAACAACTCACACTTTCGTCAACTTCTCGTCGGATGGCTTATAATTGTAGTTTTTCGGTTTCTTTGGACTGCGTCCAATGAGACAACAGTACACCAACCGTTGGGTTCCACAATCTCATGTGGAACGCACAGCACCCGCACAACACCAACACGAAGGCGACACCCGATATACATTTTCTGAACGAGATTATAGATATGTTTGGCGTTCCACGACTGATATGCGATAGGGAAAGTGCTTTTAATAGTTGCTGATTTACAAAATTTGGTCTGATTTAGGTAGCAAGCGAGTTCGTGTGCGACGGATACTCCTAAAGCCAACTGCTGTAGAGCGGGTAAATCAACTGAGGTAGAGCGGGTAAATCAAGTATTTTTATCCTCTTTATCGACCAGAGAGATGACGGTCTGCATTGGGATAAGTCTTTAGCTGCAGTTACGTAGGGCATTAACACTGCGATTAGTTCAGTCACCGGAAAATCGCCATAAGTAGTTTTGTTTTTGATTATCCGCTCCGAGGTCTTGATGACGCATTTCATTTCCGAGGTCTGTGAGGACGAGTCTCTTGACATTCTTGACAATAAATCGTTCGATAAGCGGCATGCCGAGACGAAAACGTTCGTTGTATGACAACAGGTCTTAGTCCAGCGAACAAAAGGATCCTTCGAATTCCCGAATTTACAAAAAGGACTACAAAAAACTTCAGCGAAGGCAAATAAACAGTCAACTAAAGGAGGAATATAAGACTGAATTAACTTTGAGAAAAGAAGAAAATAAAATTAACCGCAAAAATAATTAAGAATACATGACGAAGCGATTGAAAGAGCTTGACGACATGGAGCTGTAGACTACCATTCGAGAGTAAGTGCTTATCGTGATCAGTCAGGAAATATCACCAACAAAAAAGAATAGATCTCGCAAAGATAGGCAAATAATTGCGAGAGTAGATTTAATACAAGATTAAAATATATATGGTAGAACAATCAGAGGGTGTGGTGTGGCGCTCACGCGTAGGAGCAAACGTTTCTAAGTTTCTGTTCCTGCGCGTGAGTGTTGTTCTTTGTTTTCTGTTTGTTTTGTTGTATATATTTGAACATTTCAACTGAATTTAAAATTCCTCTGGAAGAAGTAAAAAAGGAAAAAATCTCACGAAATATATTGAGGGTTATCAAAGAATGAAATCTTAGTATTAATTCGTAGAACAGACTGCATACCCGAGATTCTACTCCTTTACTATTTACACGGTCGAAACAATGTTTTATATATATATATATATATATATATATATATATATATATATATATATATATATATATATATATATATATATATATAGGTTCCGTAGGAGGCGAAATCCATTTTTGTAATAGCGGGTTTAAGCCGAGATCCTTTTTTAAAGGGGAGATCCGAAATCGGACCTCATCATTTTTCGCGTGTATATAGTTACCATTGGAATCAGTGCTTCCTAAAACGCATTTTAATGGATTTTTTTGTTGGACCTCAAATTTCACATTTTTTATATCTTTTATACTATTGAGATTTCAGGATATCATATAGATGGCGCGAACATCATTTGTAAACAGGTGTCTGATTATTAACAAAGACGAGATCCGACAATCGCGGAACACAGCCAATATAAATTATTATGTGACAAAGTTTACGTTTTCTGGTACACTGATATTTATGTTTTAGAGTTGGTCTTGAAAAATTGATTATTTTATTTTTATTATTTGTTTATTTTGTTATCGTGTAGTGCTTGTAAATACTATAAATAGTATATGCTATAAAGATTAATAAAATGCGTTTCTTGTCAAATTAAAAAAAAATCAAAATATTTTTAAGCAAAAACATTATAATAAAAAACTTGAGGAAAAATATCTCTATTATTATGGAGCACCTGAACTATTTTTGTAAAGCCGATTATTAGATTGACCTCACCATAGTAAAAAAAATACAAAATATTATTTCAAAGTGTATTTATTTAAATCAAATAACTGGCTATTTATTTAAATTTAAATCAAGTAAATTGTTATTTGATTTAAATAAACACACTCTGAACAAATCTATTGTAATTGATAACTAAAATACAACTAAAACATATGTCAATAAGGCCACGGTCTGACAAATAAAAAACACTTCTTTTGCAAATTTCGACTTTATTCATTAATATATTTTCCTTGAAGGCCAATACCATCATTCCAACGCTTTTCTAACATTTCTACATCTTTTTTAATAGAAATTTGCCTTTCTCTTTGCCATCAAAATATCCTCCAGTTTCGGTAATTACCTGATCATTGGAAAGAAATTTCTTCCCAGCGAGTATTTTTTTAACATCTGAGAACAGGTAATAATCGTTGGGGCTTGAGCTGGAGAACACGCTGGATGAGGAAGCAATTCAAAGTGTAATTCATGCAATTTAGCCCTCGTAGCCAACGATTTATGACAGCGTGCATTGTCTTGTAATAGTACCTTTTTTATTCATTTGGAGCCTTTTTGATAGCATCTCGTTTTTCAAACGCACCAATAAAAATATGTAATATTCCCTGGATTTACTTTTCTCGAGATAATCGATGAACAATATCCCATGCGCATTCCAAAATACAGAGGCTATAACCTTGTTTACCGACAGTTATGTGCTTTGGATGGCTTTCACAGCCTGATGTCCGCTCAGCTGAATGCCAATTTGACTTTGGAGTGTAGTTGTGGATCTGTGTTTCATCCATTGTTGCATAGCATATAAAAGCATTATTTTTATTTCATTTAAACAGCTCCAAACATTGCTCAGAATGATTAATATATTGTCGTCTTTGGTCGGCTATGAGTAATCCCGGAAACCATTTCGACAGTAATTAACGCATAAACAGTTCATGCAAAATGGTGTAAAAATTTCCTTTCAACATCTTAATATTAGATATCTCTTGTAGTTTTAATTTACGGTTTTGCAAAATAATTTTGTGATTTTTTCTGATAGTGTAGCCACCTTATTTGGACGTCCAGAGCGTCATCGGTGCTTGTACGTTCACGTTTGAATTTAGCATATCAATCAATTATGGTTGATTTTCCAGATTAGAGTCCAGGTAAGGTTTATTAAGCCATTGTTTTGCTTCAAAGGTATTTTTCCTCAACAAAAAGAAATGGTTAATGAACACACGAAATTATTATTTTTTTATTCTTTTGAAAACAACAAAAGTGGCGTCACTTAAATCACAAGTCAGAAACTAGTAGACAGATTGCTATGAAATTTTGACACATACGTTTGAAAATTAGCGCAATCGACCACTGACCATCTAACATATATGTCAAACTGGGAACTTATTGACCTATATAATATATGAACAGATTGCCTTTTTCACGAAGTGATTTAACTAATTTGTAAATGACCAGCTAATTTTGCTTTTGCAACTATGTCAAGGAAATTGCGGTTTATATTGCGTAGATTATAAGACATAGGATTATAAGACATAAGATCTATAAATAGTTCCCAAATTTTTATCATTTAGCATACGTACGTATGGAAAACATTTTTATAGAAATTTAAAGAAATATAAATATCATTAATATAATAAAATATATAACTCATAACTAATGACATAAAAACTGATGACATAATGTTTGCAAGACGAGGTTAGTCAATCTGATAAAGAAAACCCGTTACTGTCAATAAAAGCAAATATTTGAAATTTAATTTTATGGCATAAATAATAAACTGGAGAACATGAAATTGCTTCATTGATGCCGATGGATTATTGCCAGCAATTTTTACATCACACAGGATATTTTAATTTTTTTAAACGGTCCAAAATATTTTTTTATATCTTTATGGAATGAGTTTAAAACGATTCCAATTTTTGAAAACTTATGAAGTATTTTTTAACATAATTTTTACCTTGACAAGTGGTTACAACCTGTCTAGTTGTCATTTATGACATTACGAAAAATAACCTTTTAATAAAAAAAAAGAATTACTTATTTTGCCATAATTATTTCTATTCAAAATACATGCCTGCCGCATCAATACACTGCTGGACATGTTCAACCAATGCTAACATAGAGTTTTTATACCGTTTTACGAAATCGCCCTAATGACCTCATCATGACATTTTGGACTTGTGTAACACTGTTAAAAAACGTTCCGTTCACGGCCAGTTTGAGTTTCGGAAAAAGGAAATAATCACAGGGAGATAAATCAGGTGAATACGGAGGATATTGAAGCCAATAATCACGAACAGCGACGGTCCTGTGTGGTGCATTATCGTGCAACAAAAATCAACTTACCGGCGCTCGATACTTAGTACTCATTCGAACGATTCTCTTCCACAAACGCAATGTTCAACGCGAGCAATTTCATGGTATTTATTTTAGGCGAGAGGAACAAGTCGAACACAGACTTTCCGTCTATTTAAATCCTTTGCTAAATTTCGTGACTCATGTATTTGTTCGTATTTAATTCCTCCATTATCTACCTCACAATCAATGAGCATCGTAAGCGATCATTTCACGCACTTTTTCCACCAACTTACCAGGTTCTGTGGTCGGTCTGGTTTTGAGTCGCCTTTTGAACCATCAGAACCGTTCTCGAATACACGTATAGGGGATAAGCAATCATCACAATAAACTTTTTCATCAATTTAGATGCTTCTGTAAAAATATTACGGAACTTGAAACAAAATTTCATTTTAGTTCCTTGTTCCATCGTGTTTTGGTGACGAGATGACAAAAGATACTGTCATTTTAAGCGCTATAACTTGACAATTCGTTGATCGATTCTAATGACTGATTTTATAAGGCAGTCTGATTTTGTAAAGATTTACAGCTTTTAGATTATACAATTTGTTTCAATAGAAATTTAAGTTCCGTTCATACTAACTAAAACAAGCTTCAAAGCTTCAAATTAGTCCTAAAAATAATTGGAGGAAGTTGCTGGGTAACATGCCAATAACGGCTTTTATCACATCAATTATTGAATAAAGTTGAGGTAGCATAAATTGTAATAAACTGGGACTTAACCAAAGTTTTAAGAGACAATATTACAAGTTATTTTTCATGTAAGGGACCCCTAAGGTTTTATTGGCTGTTTTGCCATTACACGTTGCTTGGTAATCATCTGGCTTATGGCCCTAAATCATAGCTTCATCTGGATATAAGCTTAATAGACGTCAAATGCCGCACATTATTAACAAAATTCGAACCAAAAATTCTTCTGAGTAGAAGAGTTACTTTTATAAATGAGCTTCGAATTATAACCTATAACTTTAAAAATCACATGAAGACTCCTAATAAAGCATATATCACATAACGCAATAAACTAGCACTTGATTAGAAATTTATTCAAATTCAAAAAGTACAGCTAGAAATGGCATATATGGATTGCAAAAACGTAGTTGGTTCTTTTAGATAAATATACGGCTAAAAAAAGTTAATATAATTAATATTTCAAAAACATCCATTAAATTAGCTTGAGATGGGAGGCTTGGCTTTTATAAGTTGCTTAGTGACTGTGTTAACCCAGTTCAAATAGTTCTTAAAATTATATATTGGCACTAGTTAAGCAATAATAAGTTTCTACATAAGCGAAAGAAAAAAATAAGTAACTTAAATGAAAAAATGTTAACAGTTAATTCATTAAGTAAGATATTTACAGATGAAATCCTTCAATTTTTTAATTTATGCATTAGAGTAAACTTTACTTTAAAGTTAAAGTTAAAGTTTTTACTTTCACTTCAACAATAACATTTTCAAATAGAGATCTTTCTGCATACTAATAGTGAAAAGAAAATTATTTTTTAAATTAAGTATATGGGCTATATTTTGATATATTATATCCGAGACAACGCAGATCGACAAAAATTCTTAAATTACATTAACAACTCACTTCGGAAGATTATATTTAAAGCAGAAATAGAAAAAGATGATCCCATTCACTTCTTAGGTTTATGTATAATAAGGAATGTTATTAAATTAGAATTTGTTATTTATGAAAATCCACCTTTTTAGATATGATATCCTTTTTAGATCTAACATTCACAAAAATTCCCTTTTAAACATTATAGAACAGAAAATCGGCCTCATTAATGCTTGAGTTAACAAAATAGTTTCATATCAGTTATCATACCTGTAGGTGTTTGGAATCGCATATTCACTCTGGCAACACTGGCGGATCTCGTATTGTGTGTATATTATTTATAAGCTAACGTATATATTAGATCAGATCCCGTCTTTGTATATTGTTGTAACAGATCATATTAAAAGATAGATTTCTTGTATAAAAAATATCTAAAACTTGCCTACTTACTTAAATTTACTCTTTAATTTATTCGGATCTCGCCCTAATAGGAAACAATGTATATATATATATATATATATATATATATATATATATATATATATATATATATATATATATATATACGTCTTCGTAATGTTTTCTATTAGGGCGAGATCCGAAGAAATTAAAGGCAACGACGGATCCTACTGATAGAGTAGTTATATTAAATTTTCCTTTTTGCCCTAGTAAATTTAAACTTGGCTAATTTGTGGGGTTAATAGAGGGGTAAGTTTTAAGTAATTTTTTTTACAAAAAATCTATCTTTTAAGATGAGATCTGTTACAACAATATACAAAGACGAGATCTGATCTAATATATACGTTAGCTTATAAATAATATACACACAATGCGAGATCCGCCAGTGTTGCCAGAGTGAATATGCGATACCAAAAACCTACAGGTATTATGACTGAAATGAAACTATTTTGTTAACGCACGCATTAACGAGGTCGATTCTCTGTTCTGTAATGTTTAAAAGGGAATTTTTATGAATGTTGGAATTATGATATCTAAAAAGGTGGATTTTCATAAATAACAAATTCTAGTTCAATAACATTCCTTATTATACATAGACCTAAGAAGTTAATGGTATCATCTTTTTCTATTTGTGCTTGAAAAATAATCTTCCGGAGTGTGTTGTTAATGTAATTTAAGTATTTTTATCGATCTGCGTTGTCTCGGGTACCATTTATCAAAATATCGCCTATGCACTTAATTAAAAAAAAATGTTTACACTATTAATATTTAGAAAGATCTCTATTTGAAAATGTTATTGTTGAAGTGAAAGTAAAGATTATTTTATCTTTAACTTTAAAGTAAAGTTTGCACTAACGCATAAATTAAAAAGGTGAAGGATTTCATCTATAATTATCCTACTTAATGTATTAATTGTTAACATTTTTTCATTTAAGTTACTTCCTTTTTTCTATTATAGCTTATATAGAAAGTTATTATAGCTAAACTGGGATCAATCTATAATTTTAAGAACTATTTGGACGGGGTTAAATACAAACACAATCACTAAGCAACTTATAAAAGCTAAGCCTCCTATATCGAGCTAATTTAATAGATGTTTTTGAAATATTAATTATATTAACTTTTTTAGCCTTATATTTATCTAAAAGAATTAACTACGTATTTTGCAATCCATATATGCCATTTCTAGCCCTATTTTTTGACTTTGAATAAATTTCTAATCAAATGCTAGTTTATTGCGTTATATGCTATATCCTTTATTGGGGTCTCCAAGTGATTTTTAAAGTTATAGGGTATAATTCGAAGCTCATTTATAGAAGGAACTGTTATTTACAGAAGATTTCTAGTTCGAACTTTGTTAATTATGTGCAGGATTTGACGTCTTTTAACCTTATATCCAGATAAAGCTATGATCTAGAGCCATAAGCCAGATGATTACTAAGCGATTTGTAACGGCAAAACTGCCAATAAAACCTTAGGGGTCCGTTACACGAAAAATAACTTGTAATATCGTCCCTTAAAATTTCCAGTTCCAAATCCATTTCCAAATTCCAATTTCCAAAAAAGTCCCAGTTTATTACAATTTATGCTCCCTCAACTTTATTCAATAATTGATGTGATAAAAGCCTTTATTGACATGTTACCCAGCAGTTTCCTCCATTTATTCTTAGGACTACTTTGAAGCTTCGGCCTTGTTTTAGTTGGTATAAATAGAACTTAAGTTTAAAGAAAACTACTAACGCCATCTATTGAAACAAAATGTATAATCTGAAAGCTATAAATCTCTATAAAATTAGACTGTCGTCATTAGAATCGATCAACGGATTGTCAAGTTATAGCGCTTAAAGTGACAGTATCTGTTGTCAGGATGTTGTCATCTCGTAACCAAAATACGATGGAACGGAGAGCTAATATGAAATGTTGTTTCAAGTTCGGTAATATTTTTACAAAAACATTTGAATCAATGAAAAAAGTATATTGTGATGATTTCTTATCCCCTGCACGTATATTGGAGTGATATAAGTGATTCCAGAACGGATGTGCTGCTTCAAAAAGTGACTCAAAACCAGACCGACCACCAAACAAAAATTGCGAAGAGTTGGTGAAAAAAGTGCGTGAAACGATCGCCTACTATGCCCATTTGATTGTGAAGTAGATAATGGAGGAATTAAATACGACCAAATACATGATTCACAAAATGTTGACAAAGTGTTTAAATAGATGGAAAGTCTGTGCTCGACTTCTTCCTCACGCCTTAAATGAAGTCCAAGAAATTGGACGAATTTTATTGATATAGCCAGAGGGAGCTGCCCATTCTTGAAATCGATTGTAACTGGGGACGAGACTTGGTGCTTCAACTGTGATCCTCAAGCACAGCTTCAAAGTACTACGAGGAAATCCCTAAAATCAGGCTCTCCCAAATCGAAAAAATTCCGTATCCAGAAGTCAGGAGAAAAGACAATGTTGATCTGTTTTTACGATTGTGAAGGTATAATACTTCGGCAATTTGTTCCACAGAACTAAAATATAACTGTCAAATTTTATCTGGGGGTTATAAAACGTTTGTGAAAGAGAATCTTTCGAGTGAGTACTAAATATATGGCGCCGGGAAGTTGATTTTTGTTGCGTGATAATGCACCCCTCAGGACCGTCGCTGTTCGTAATTTTTCGCTTCAATATCCTCCGTATTCGAGTGATTTATCTTCTTGTGATTATTTCCTTTCCCCGAAACCCAAACTGGCCGTGAAAAGAACGTTTTATGACAGTGTTACACAAGTCCAAAATGTCATAATGAGGTCATTAGGGCGATTTCGTAAAACGTCATACAAACTCTATGTTAGCATTGGGTGAACATGTTCAACGATGTATTGATGCGGAAGGCATGTATTTTGAATAAAAATAAATAATTTTGGCAAAATAATTAATTGTTTTTTTTTTAATTAAAAACGTGCGTAATTTTTCCGCTGTACTGTGTATTCACATTTCAACATTTCAACATTTATTATTTCTTATTTATAATGGTAATATATTTGTATAAATGACTAGACAGGTTGTAACCACTTGTCAAGGCAAAAATTGTGTCAAAAATACTTCATAAGTTTTCAAAAATTATAATCATTTTAAACTCCATATATCCATAAAGATATAAAAAACAATATTTTGAATCGTTTAAAATAATTAAAATATCCTGTGAGATGTAAAAATTGCTAACAATAAGACATCGGCACCAATGAAGCCATTTCATGTTCTCCAGTTTATTATTTATGTGATAATATTAAATTTCAAAGATTTGCTTTGATTACCAAAAGGCAAGTATTGATTATAAGATTTGATATTATTATCAAATTGACTAATCTCGTCGTGCAAACATTATATCATCAGTTTTTATGTCATTAGTTATATATTTTGTTATATTGATGATGTTATATTTTTTTATATTTGTATAAACATGTTTTGCATATGTACGTTTCAGCTTAAATGAACCATATCGTCCATTTTCTCAGAAAGCGTCCCAACTGATTTGTGAACTATTTATAGATCTTATGCCTTATAACCCTATGTCTTATAATATATGCAATATATACCACAACTTCCTCGACCTAGTTGCAAAAGCCAAATTAGCTGATCATTTACAAATCAGTTAAGTCACTTTGTGAGAAAGACAATCTATTCATGTATTATATGAGTCTATAAGTTCCCGGTTTGACATTGTCAGTGATCGATTGTGCTAACTTTCAAACGTATGTGTCAAAATTTCATAACAATCTGTCTACTAGTTTCTGACTTGTGATAAGTGACGCCACTTCTGTTATTTTCAAAAAAATAATAAAAAAAAATCGTGTATTGATTAAGCATTTCTTTGTGATGAAGAAAAATACCGTTGAAGCAAAACAATGGCTTAATAAATATTACCCGGTCTCTGATCTGGAAAATCAGCCATAATGTATTGATATGGTGAATTTAAACGTGACCGTACAATCACCGATTACGCTCTGGACGTCCAAATGACGTGGTTGCACTATCAGAAAAATTCACAAAATTATTTCGCAAAACCGTAAATTAAAACTGCAAGAGATAGCTGATATGAAGATATTGAAAGGAAGTGTTTTACACCATTTTGCACGCACTGTTGGGAATGCGTAAATTGCAATCGAAATGGTTTCGGCGATTACTCAATAACGGATCAAAAACAACAATGTATTAATTATTCTGAGAAATGTTTCTAGATGTTTAAATGAAATAAAAATAATATTTTTATGCGGTATGCGACAATGGATGAAACACAGATCCATAATTACACTCCGAAGTCAAATTGGCATTCAACTGAGCGGACATCAGGCAGTGAAAGCCATTCAAAGCGACCAAAAACATAACTGTCGGTAGGCAAGGTTATGGCCTCTGTATTTTGGGATGCACATGGGATATTGTTCACCGAATATCTCGAGAAGGGTAAAACCAGCGAATATTATATATTGTTATTGGTGAGTTTAAAAAACGAGATGCGATCAAAAAGGCTCCAAATGAATAAAAACAGTACAGTTACAACAAGACAATGCACCGTGTCATAAATCGTTGGCAACGAGGTCTATATTGCATGAATTGCACTTCGAATTGCTTCCTCATCCAGCGTGTTCTCTAGATCAGGCCCCAGCGATTATTATCTATTTTCAGATGTCAAAAAAAGCTCGCTGAGAAGAAATTTCGCTCCAATAAACAGGTAATCCCCGAAACTAAAGTTTACTTTAAAAGGCAAATTTCTATTAAAAAAGGTGTAGAAATGTTAGAAAAGCATTGAAATGATAGTATTGCTCCTTAAGGAAAATATATTAATGAATATAGTCGAAATTTGCAAAAATAGTGTCAGACCGGGGATTTATTGACGTGTTATTGTATTTTAGATATCAACTACAAAAGATTTTTTCAATTTTTATATTTATTTAAATCCAATAACCAGTTATTTTTTTTACTATGGTGAGTTCAATTTAATAATTGGCTTTACAAAAATAGTTTAGGTGCTGCATAATACCAGATATTTTTCCCTCATTTTTTTTTATTATAATGTTTTATTAAAAAAAATCTTAAAAAGATTTTGATTTTTTTTTAATTGACGAGAAACACATTATGTTACTTTTTATAACATATAATATTTATAGTATTTACAAGCACTACACAATAATAACATAAAAAAATAATAAAAATAAAATAAACAATTTTTCAAGACCAACTTTAAAAGATAAATATCAGAGTACCAAAACTGCAACGCAAGCTTTGTCACATAAGAATTTATATTGGCTGTGTTGCTCGATTGTCGGATCTCGTCTTTGTTAATAATCAGACACCTGTTTACAAATGATGTTGGCGCCACCTATAATGATATACTGTAACCTCTATAGTATAAAAGATATAAAAAATGCGATATTTGAGCTCCAACATAAAATTCGTCAGAATTCGTTTTAGGACGCACTGATTCGAATGGTAACTATATACACGCGAAAAATGATGAGGTCCGATTTCGGATCTCTTCTTTAAAAAAGGATCTCGGCTTAAGCGCGGTATTACAAAAATGGATCTCGCCTCCTACGGAATCTATATATATATATATATATATATATATGTATATATATATATATATATATATATATATATATATATATATATATATATATATATATATATATATATATATATACAGGATATTAGGTAAACATGCGGCAAAAATGCAAGAAGTTATTCCTTGTCCTATTCTAAGAATATTTTGTCCCATGATGATTTTTAAAAAACCCCTTTGTTTCGAAGATACAGGGCGAACAAAATTTGCGATAACCATATTCGATATTTGTTGAAATCACAAGTTGAAATGTCGTTTATGCACGATGGTGCACCACCACATTTCAGTTTGGTTGCTCGTGATTTTTTAACAGCAACATACGGATATCACTGGATTGGTCGAAGTGGGCCACACATATGGCCTGCTCGATCCCCGGACTTAAACCCCCTGGATTATTTCTTCTGGGGATATCTGAAGTCATTAGTTTACGCTACTCCATTGAATAATTTGGATGATTTGCAAAATCGGATAATTGCTGGGTGTAACTCAATTAGAAACGACCCTGGTGTGTTTGAAAGAGTCCGGCAGTCAATGACGAGAAGATTGAATGCTTGTATCAAGGCTGGAGGAAGTCATTTCGAACATTTATTGTAGATTGAGCAACTTTACATGTACTTTTTGATAATAAAATGTTGTTAATGTCGTAAATTTTGTGCCCCCTGTATCTTCGAAACAAAGAGGTTTTTCAAAAATCATCGTACAACAAAATATTCTTAGAATAAGTCAAGGATTTAATTTTTGCCGCAGGTTTACCTAACACCCTGTACATATATATATATATATATATATATATATATATATATATATATATATATATATATATATATATATATATATATATATATATATATATATATATATAGGGAACAAACAAAAGTCTGTGATATCATTGGAAGAGTAAAACAGTTGAAATGGAGATGGGCAGGCCATATAGCGAGGCGATGGGACGACAGATGGACCAAGGCAATCCTGGAGTGGATACCGCTTGATCGCAAACGTCCGCGAAGAAGACCGAAAGCACGATGGACTGATGACATCGTTAAGTATATTGGACCCGAGTGGCAGAGGAAAGCCCAGGACCATGAAGGTTGGAAGCATGCTGAAAAGGCCTTCATCCTGCAGTGGATCGATACGGGCTGATGATGATGATATATATATATATATATATATATATATATATATATATATATATATATATATATATATATATACATATATATATATATATATATATATATATATATATATATATATATATATATATATATATATATATATATATATATATATATACATATATATATATATATATATATATATATATATATATATATATATATATATATATATATATATATATATATATATATATATATATATATAGATCAGAACCAATTTAGAACGGGGTGTAAGGCAGAGTGACGCAATATCGCCTATTATTTTCTCGCCTTGCCTTAAAGAAATATTCCGCAAACTGGATTGGGAACAGAATAGTGTAAAGACCAATGGTTCAAACTTAAACCATCTTAGATTTGCAGATGACATCGTTCTTCTTTCATAAGACCCACAGGAACTGCAAAGACGCATACACGAGCTGCAAAGGGCTGGCGAACCATTTGAGTTAAAAATAAACCTGAAAAAGAGTCAGGTTATTTTCAATAAATTTGCTGAGGACAGGAGAATTTCTGTTTTAGGAATAGATTTGTAGATTATGGACCACTTTATATATCTTGGACAGAGGATTTCAATGCAGGGGAATACCCGGGAGATAGAACGGCGTGCTAAATGTGGCTGGCAAGCATTTGGCAGGTTCAATATAGTGTTTAAGAGCAGACTCCCACTTTGCCTGAAAAGAAAATTCTTCGATCAGTGCATCCTATCCATTATAACATACCGAAGTGAAACCTGGACACTCATATCGCAATCAATTCAAAAATTTTGGGAAGCTCAGAAAGGAATGGAAAGATGTATGCTTGGCATTACAAGACGAGATAGAAACCACTGTGCATGGATCAGGGAACAAACGAAAGTGTATGACATCATTGGAAGAGTGAAGCAATTGAAATGGAAATGGGCAGGCCATGTAGGGAGGAGATGAGACGACAAATAAACCAGGGCAATACTAGAGTGGATACCGCTTGATCACGTTGCCGCGTTTCTTCTTTTTTCAGAAGGGATTTCCATACTTTTGGAATATTGCCAGCGTCGTTTTGCGTATTTAGCTCACCTCTTTCTACTATTTCAAGGGCTTCTGTGATTGTTCGGACCTTGTAGTGTTCAATATTCGCTATTTCTTTGGCCCCTTTAAAATTGATTTTATGTCCTGTTTGTAAATGGTGCTAGAACAGAGCGAAAGTGGTTTGTTTGTTTTTTAAGTCGTTTTTATGTTCTTGTATTCTGGCCGATATTCGTCTGTTTGTTTGTCCTATGTGTGCTCTGTTGCAATCGGAACAAGATATACTATATACCCCATGATTTTCCAGTCTAACTTTGTCCTTGGGGTTCTTTAGGATGTTTGCAACAGTTTTGTGCGGCTTGTAGGCTATTCTGATCTTATGTTTCCTTAGTAGTCTGCCTATCCTGTCTGTGATTCCTTTTACGTATGGTAGCAGAACCTTTAGTGTATTTGGTTCATGATTTTCTTTCGTGTTTGGGTTTCCTGGCGGCGAGTGGCAACACGAAATATTTTTTTTTGCAGTCATTGAAATAATGAAGAGCATATCCCACAAACGGAGTGTGTATGTTAGTGCTAAGTGAAAGAAATGTGAACATTATAAATCAGCTAATACATTTTATACATTGTTGGTATCAAAGTATCTATGTTAAGATATAATTAACCATGTATATTTCACATAATTCATCAGTACATACAGTGGTAATTATTAACAATTTGTGTGTGCACGTCGATCGTATACACACTTATTGAGTCATCAGATATTGATTATGCAATTTTAGTTAAATGATAGGGTTATGATATATGTCTTAGACCTACCTAGAATAGGGTATGTTATGGTTTAAATTATATCTTAGGGCTACCAGTATTTGAAAGACTTGGGTTAATTCAGATTTTAATTCGCGAATGAATTTTTATAAAATCTAACGTTTTTCAAGCTGTGGGAAAAATGCTGTAATATCAAGTAAACAAACAATTGTCGCACTTTGTATTTACATGTATAAGTCAATGGATATGTATTCAGAATCATTGGTATCTAACTAATAAATAATATCCTAGGAAGGCAACGCTTCAATGCAAATACTGTTTTAGCTATTTTACTTACAAACAATATGATATAGTTCCCTTTTTATTACCTTGATTTACTAATTACGTAATTTCACAAAATACTATTTATACCACTCTGTCGGATAAAGCATATAAATATTATCTTTTAATTATTTCATTTACTCCTTTACGGTACTGGCATTTTAAGATATAACGACATATATTTCGTTTTAAAATAAATTGCAAAGAACTTTTATTTCTGTTACCCGAACGATGTTCGAGATCCATGCTTTTAATTTACATTTTTTTAATTAACTTTAAACTATATCTTTAAGTTTATGTATTCTTCCTATTCTACTCAATCTCTATTATCAGTTTCATTGACATGCAACCATAAAAAATATCAATATTTAAGCAGTTTTTTTTTTACAAAATTTAGGGTCATAAATCGATAATCCTTTATTGGTCAATTAATAATGGTAATGAAAAAAATTATGTTAACTAACCATTTTTAATGTCAATAAAATTTTCCTTAAAATATTTAATGCAAACTATTACTAAAATATTATAAATTTGTCTACTCACTTTTACCAGTATCAAGATAATATACCAAAATCAAGAAGTAATAATATTTCCATTCCAACTTGCAGGAAATATTTGGAGATTGTATGGATAAAGTGGAAAGGAAATCTTCACAGAGAATTGTAATTTTAAAATAGTTGAGGTTTTAATTAGCTCTAAAACTGCTAGTATCGCTATCTGAAATTGGAGACGTGCAAATATTAATAGTTGAAGCTCTAATTTATTCTTGCTTTAATATAACTTCGACAAATATCTGTTATGCTTGTTTCGTTGTAAGCTATATTAAAATTGTTTGTTCGACAATATATAGTTTGAGAACATAGTTGAGGCTTGATTATATCCATACGCGTATTCCTATTTTTACAATTAATTAAAATGGTATCTTTCATATTGCAACAAAGTTTGGAACAGGATAACCCCTGACCATAGAATTAATAATATTAATTAGATAATGTGTGGATGTTGATCAGTGAGACTTTGCAAATTTTATTTTTAAAGGTTGATGATACGTTGATGCTACGATCAATATTAAAAATACTAAATACTAAAAATATAATTCATTTCCATCCTCCATCCAAATTAATATAAGTTTTTAATGATATTTGACACTGCTGTTAATTATTTTAAGTTTAACTATTTAGAAGAAAGGCCCACCACTTCGTTTAACGCAGTATCTCAAAAAAATCATTATGTAAAATTGTCCGAAATGTTTGTAGGGACTTTTTTAAGTGAAAGACAAACGCAAATTGTTTATGTGAATATTTATTTAGTCTATTATACCATTATTATTTCTAACTTTTCACCAACGTAATGGTAGATCCATGATGTCTTTTTTAACAGGTTCTTTTTCACCTTTTCTTCCGTTTTAAAATAATTCCCTTTTAAACAATTTTGTACGGAGCGAAATAGTTGGTAGTCCGAGGGTTTGATGATCAAACATCACACCCTTAGACTGCTATCTATTTAGAGTAAGGCGAATGGGGCAAAACATCTCAATTGAAGCTCAATAAATTTTGCCGGGTTCTGATTGAAACTTGTGATCGTTCATTGATAAGCGACGCCTTTTCTGTTTGCTAATTCTGGTCAGTTTTCTTAAATTGCTGACTTTTGCCAATCTAAACGTGAACGGTGGAGGTCAGTGGTGTTTGTTTGGTTGTATGGAAGAAGCTCAAAGTGTATGGGAGCCATCCAATCCCACCAAATGTAAAGCATAATTCTTCGGATGAATATCGATCCACTTTTTATCACCAGTTACCATCCGCTTCAGAAATGAAGCCTTAGATTTGTTTTTCATTAAAGGATCACACGAACGATTTTAACTAAATTCGTGAGAGTCCGTGACCCCCTAAATTCGTGATGATCAAAAATGTTTCATTTGCCAATATTTAACTAATTTACTATCTCACGAAGCATAGGGCGTGGATGTTCGGCTATTATGGCCTTTATTTTTTTAACATCTTTACTTGAAGGATGGTAGAAGCGCTGGCGAAGCACTTCCTGTTAAAAACATCCGCTCGTGAACCGACCAAGTCACTTTTGTCCATGCTCTTTTTGAAATAAAGAAGCATAATGTGGCATAAATACAAGTTATCGACCCATATTTTCAATTTTAATCTAATAAATTATTTGAAGGCAAATCAAAGCCAATATTAACATAAACGTTGTAAATACCACAGGAATTAATAATATGTAAATAAACATTTCTAATCCAACACAGATATAATTGACAACGTGATATTAATACCGCTTATTTTGGTCCAAATTATATATCAGTTATTAAAAGCTAGAAGTAAGATTAATAAAAATATAAGAAAGCAAGAAATTTTTGTTCAACCTGAAGAAAATATTTCGAAAAGAAAATGATTATATTATAATAATTGCTACATCATAACATCTTAGAATATCACTTACGTATATACATTTTCAACATAATCATGAAACCTTCAAAGAAAACTAATATCAAATCAAATCACCCGCTCTCTGCATATGAAATTTCTTCATTGCTAGACATATTTTAAACATTTGATAAATGTCATATTCAATATTGAATATTAAATTTATATTTAATGTAAATTGATTGTGGTATAATCAAAATTATTAACTTGTAACTAGTTTGCTAGTTTCATTCTTACAGGTTCCGTTACCCATTTCTAGTAATATGCGTCTTTTTGTATTTTAAAAATTTTAAACTGTAAATCTCAGCATTAAGTCCATAGAAAGATACGCCTATTATATTTCGTAACACTTTTGAAATATTTGACGGGATATCAATATTGGAATGCTGCCGCATCCCAAAGCTGGATATCACAAGCCTACACTTGTTTCAGTATCGACTTACGAGGGTAGCTATTTATATTTCCGGGATTGCCACAATGGTGTTGATGGAGTCCATATGACATATGCATTATAAAGTTTGACATTATTGATTGTATACGTACTCAAAACGTTTTGTCTTACGGACGTGAGATACTGAGTTCACGTATCACGTGAGTTCAAAGTCAGTGTTCATTTTATTCAGAATTCTCTGCTCTTGTTCAAGATTGGCGTGACCATTTTTGACGTCAAATTAATGGGAATGGTTAGGAATACTGTTATTTTCTTGCTACTTGAGTAATTTTTCCCCGACTTTTAACGAGAGTGGTAATGAACTGATTGGTCTGTTGGCTAAAATATAAGCAATTTTTCTTCAGAGGTGATCTTTAGTTAAATAATTATTTTTTCTATAAAACATCAAACATTTCTTATATAAACAAATAAATTTTGTTTATTGTAAATAAAAAGAGAATGGGAAGAAAGTGGATACGTACCTAATAATAAAGCGCTTTGGGAAACACGTTAAGTAAATCGGTTGCCGACATACTAAACTTTGAACTTTTTCAATTACGGGTAACAATCCATAAACTGTGTCGGCTTATAACTTTTGCAATGTGTTCAGTTTTAAACTTCCTGTTCACCGTTTTTGATTGAAAAATATTTATTTAAACAAACAAATCTGATTAGATATATAAATCAAAAAATCACTTTTTCCCATATTACCGGTAAAAAGTCAATTCCGCAGCAAAAGAATGACTAATTTTCACACACAATCTATACATCCAGCCATTTGTGAATGTCTTCGTAATAAGAAAAATATCTCTAAACAAGAACATATTGCATCGATTAAGAATAGTTGTACTAATATGGTGCCGAGTCTTCCCATTCGAGTTCAGATAGTGTTTGGAATGAACTTAACAATTTTTAAATAAACGAAGTAATGTTTTTATCTCAAGTTTTTAAAACAAATTTGTATCTTAGTTAAATATATCAATTTTTTTGTTTCTTACAGTGAGCAACAATTGATTGATTACATTACAATTTCTCCTAATAGTGCAATAAATATAGTCCAATACTGTATGACCGTGAATATTCTTCTTTGTCATCGATATGGATGATTGTATAGAACGAATTTTGGATTATTATCGAATATATATTCACTTATCGTGGTTTATTAGATTTTTTTTTCTGCTTACGACACAAAAGCTTTGCAACAGATAATCAACTGATTATTACATCGGACACCTCATCTTAAATATGAACATTCGTTCATTTTGTTACCTTCCCGTCTTATAAAAAATATTAAAAAATAAATACCCATAGCAATAGTTAGGATGCATAATACAGATCATAAGCTTCACACATTATTCCATCTACCTGGAGTTCAGTCTTATTAAATAAAAAATTAAACGTTCCGTTTGATAAGGATAGAATAAAAATTCAGATAATTCTTCGATAGGTGGCGATGAGCTTGTACACGCGTTTATATTTCTGGAAAGTAGCTTCCTTTTTAATAACATTCCATGCATTTTAAGCCGATATGACCTTTATAACCATATTTTCATAGTCTTTTGAAAAGCAAAGAACTTCAACATTTTTTCTATTGTGCAAAAAGGCAAATTTTGTATGTTGATTAAATACTGAATTTTGCCCGGAAAATTATCGCGTAAACCAAAGAATAGATGAAAACATATTATGCGAGCTTTTCTATTTTGCTTCACATGGTTTATAAGTGCTTTTCTGAGTTTTTATGTTTTCCGGCCAGCACGAATGATTCTTCACGCTTAGGGCACCACATTGAAGTCATTACTGACAATATGTCAACAAAATCCATGATGATGCCTTTGCCCTTCACATAGTTAAAGATACACAGGTTGTTGAGATGATACCATCTTTGACGAATGCGGACGGAGCATCCTACAACACCATTTTGCTCTGAGAAAACTATAGCGCGATGGGTGCCGCGTTTGCTCACTGCATACCATAAATGGAATCGAGTGACCACTGCACAGCTATGCTTAGACATGAATAAGCGCAACACGAAGGAGCTTCTATGGTAATTCTTGACTATTAATGAGACTTCGATTGGAAACCTGAAATAAAAGAACAGTTAAAACAGTGGGTTTTTCCTGGCAAAAAGTCTTGAAAAAGGCGAAACGCTTCTATCGGCCAGAGAGGCCATGGCAACAGTTGTATGGGGTTCGCAAAGCATTATCTTCATCAATTATTTGAAAAGGGAAAGACTATTAAGGTACCTGCGGCATATAAAGCCCGTGTAATAAGGCCCACATTTGAAAATTCGCGCAAAAATGATTCCCAGCAACTTCGTACTTTACGCACACGTGCATTAAGACCGCACGAACGCTCCCGCGGAAACGCGGGGCCACTTGCGCAGGCATATTGTCAGTAGGGAACTGTGTATCGCCGAGAGGAATGCGGCGGCGTGAATTCATTATTTTCGCCGACACAAAATAATAAGTTTGGTTGTAAAATTACCGTTTTCATATAGAGTAACTTGTTTGGTTTAAACTTTAGGTAATGTAGTTGATTATTTCGGCGTATATCTTCATCCAGAATTATGTTCATTTTGATTATTGAGTAATTTTATAAGATTGCATCATAGGGCTAATAAGGCCCTCTAGAATAGACCATCGGCCTTATTACCCCGCTTAACCAATAACGACACGAAGTATTCTAGTCTGTTTGAACCTTTTCTATTTAACTCGCACGTTCGATTAAAATGCCTCCAAAGCGTGATAGGTGGCTAGAAGAAAGCTTAAATTCAGCTATGGCAGCAGTAGAACGTGGACAGTTGTCATAACGTGCAGCATAAGTTTGTTATAATATTCTAAGACGAACGCTCAAAAACCACTTAAAAAGTGGCCAAATCACAAAGTTATTAGCAAAATCACAAAGCTATTAGAAAGCATTAAAACTAGTTTTAATGCAATCTTCATCAGAGTTGGGTCAAAATGTTTAATTCATGAAAGCTTCTAAAATCTAAAAAATTTTGACCCTATTAGGCATTTGCGCCTTCTGTATTAATAGAAATGCGGCCCTCGCAACCACTAGCTGTAAAGGGTCTTATACCACTTATTATTTAGGTAACAAAACCCCTAATTAACCAGTAGAATTGCAGTTCCATAATAACGGTGATTCTCCATTAGTTTCGGATAATGAATCTGATTCAGCCAAGGTAAGAAATGACGATGATTCTGTAGATACTGTTAGTCCACACTGTTATATTAATACTCTTCAAGAACGTTCGCAAATTCTGAAAAATAATAGCATCGTCACAACTTTTGAAAGGTTTGCAGATAATATAGACCGCGGTATCAGTAAAGGTTATGAAACAACACCAAGGGAGTTAAAGTAGTACATAGAAATTACGTCTCTCCAAAACCATCAACTGGATGGCCAGTAAACGTCCAATAGTTTATAGCTCAGAATCTGAAACAGATATAGAGACAAGTACTTATCATCATATAACTCCGCTACTGTTGAGATCTTCTTACACCCAAAGGATTATATATTATTCTGAAGAGTAAAAATATGTCCTGACTAACCCAGATGATGACATAGCACTAAGGAATATGCTTTTCAAAAGCTTTTACTGACACCTAACTATGCTGTAATAAAGAATAAACCAAGAAGAAAAGCATTTAATTATAAACGCCAGGGAATTACTAAGGACATATTTGAGGCTAAGAAAAAAGCGAAAGAAAATAAAAAACTAAAGACAACAAGAAAAACTGGTAACAAAGAAGCAAACAAGGATATTAAAGGTTTAAAGAAAAGACAGGGATTTTATAAAGGTAAAGGAAAAGGAAAGCGGGCTAAGATCTCGGCAAAAGCTGCTTGCGATTATCAAGAAAGAATGTTTATCAAACATGCGACTGTGTGGCAAATGTGGTAAATATGTTCCACAAGGAGTGTATGGAACTAACAAAAGAAGATAAAAAGTGTTTTGTTACCCTCATTGTGATAAGACTACTTAGACTTAGTCATTAGAGTATAAATGATCTGAACGAAACTAATGTTCCTAGATAATATTACAATTGTTAATTTCTTTTTGTTACAAAGAATAAAGACTGTTTTAGTTTGCTCTATTCTAATTGAGAAATTTATAAGTGAACTTGTGGAGTGGCCTTATCCACAGATGGTAAAAAAGGGCAGTATAATTGTATTGGATTTTTATTAAAAAATAATTAATTTTGTTGATTTTTTTAGTTTAAGCAAGTCTAAAAGGAAATATTCCACTGATAATTTTTTTAGAAAGTGTATTTTTATATAGGGCTTTATTACAATACGATTTATTATTTTCTTTCCAATTTTTTTCCGCAATAATGTGCCGACGCCACAAATTAGTATTCCACTCAAAGTTACTGCAATATAGGGAATGTCCATGTATGATTCTCGATGTTTTAGTTTTTTATATAAACAAATAGTTAAAACTAACCTACCGGAAGACT
The DNA here is from genome assembly GCA_031761425.1 of Cosmopolites sordidus. Lineage (NCBI taxonomy): Eukaryota > Metazoa > Arthropoda > Insecta > Coleoptera > Curculionidae > Cosmopolites > Cosmopolites sordidus. Next base: position 59,623 of record JARFXV010001494.1, on the reverse strand, counting down.
GGGGTAGATGATCAAGATGACTATATTATTTTACGAAGATTGAAATGGTCGATAGAAATACTCTTGTGTGAAAGTGCGTAGAACGGCACCAAAGGCCGTTCAACATTAACTTTTGCGATTCACCAAATTTTTTATCATTCGATTACAAACATGTACCAAAATATCAAAATAAAATACCAAAATGAAAATATAAGAGAGCCTTGTCAAAAGCAGAATAGATCACCGCTATAGAACCCTGATACAGAATATTAACAGAAAATCTGAAATGACAGCACAAATGAATACTCATACTCATACAAAACCCATTATGATCAATAATGGGGTAAGACAAGGTGACATACATATAGTCTCCTAAACTATTCACGTTGGCCTTAGAAGGCATTTTTAAAGAACTAAATTGAGAAGATATGGGAATGAATATAAATGGCAAACCTTTTGAACCATCTTAGACTTGCGGATATCATAATAATATCAAACAATCATAAAGATATTCAAAAATTGCTTGATGAGCTCCATCTCGTGTCAGCCAACAGAGGTCTCAGAATGAACCTAACGAAACCAAAAGTCATTAACAACGAATAACAACATTTTATTGTTTTGTCAACGTTTCGGATCAGAAACGAACCATCTTCAGAACAATTCAATATCTAATTAAACAATTACTGAATACTATCAACTCTATTTTGTGAAATACTTGGTACTTTATCACGTATTAGAAACTTCATTTCGTCAAAATACCACAATGTAGGCCCCATTATGTCACTTGTTTCTTAGTGCGCAACAAATTAAATCTTTTAACTACCTGCGACTTATCAGCATCTGGATACAACTCTTTATATTTACAAAGCAATTATTCGTATTGCTCATTTTTCTTAATTTTATTGCTATAACCAGCGCTTTTAATATTCCAGAAAACAGGTAAGCTATGGTATAATTGAATACACTCCAAAATATATTTTCTCCCTTCTTATTTACTTATTTTATCTTTCGTAGCCATCTCAAACCAATATCTTACTGATGTTCACTGCTTGACTGCGGAGATAGAAATGAACCATTATTGTGCAATATCACCCACAGATGATTCAATATTTATTAGATAACATCATATTGTAATCGTATCGTACAGCCGGTCAATATTATTATGCAACATGCATTATTGTGCAATATATTAATCACAATATTGAACGTCTAGGAGCCGCTCAAAATAAGTTGTGACTTACCCCCTGCTTTTTTTTACTTTATTTTTGGGACAGTAGTTTTCGCTATGCTCCAACAATTTACACCCTTTGCACTCAACACGAGGTTTAAATGCTTACTTTGCTACAAAAACTACTGTTTCTTGACTTATTTTGTATTCAGGACAGGTATTCTTATAGATATTCTGGTGTTTAATATCGTCCTGCTCTTGCTCCATTTTGAATTTATGAATCGTGAATACCATGTATTATACAAGATACAGCTCGCTTGCCGTCAATGTTATAGATACGGAGTAGCTCCATCTTTTTAAAATAACAATACGTCATTGTTTCGGCAAGATTTTTACGTCAATTCAGCGTAGTCTGTAGGAGAGTGGCATAGTCAGTATGGTCGGGAAAACTTCCTTATATCAAGGTTTTCCACTTTTCCTATGTTAAATTGTTGTGCGTTCCACAAAAGATTGTGGAACCCAACAGGTCGGGGGTTTATAACTCCTGACTATTGTTGTCTCATTGGACACAGTCCAAAGAAAAAAAAACCGCAATTGTAAGCCATCCGATGAGAAGTCGGCGAAAGTGTGGGTTGTTTGATGATAGCGAGGCACTCCCTATTCTTGACGAGAAAGCTTATGTCGGTACCCTGATGAGTCTAACCAACAACAGACTAAACATGTGTCCTCCAACGTAAAGGATGGGTGTGGCTTCCTCCAGGTCAAGCAACTAACGAATGTTCATTTTAGCAGAAACGCAGATTATGCGTTTAACATGAGATTGTGGAACCCAACGGTCGAGGGTGTATAACTCCTGACTACTGTTGTCTCATTGGACGCAGTCCAAAGAAATTAAAAAAACTACTTAAACTTAAATATATATATATGAGGTACATTTTTAAATAAGGTCAGTTTTCTAGTAAAAAGAAAAATGCTATAAATATCATTAGAGTATTTTTCCATTTTTCTTCAAACATTTGTCATACCGCTCAAAAAGTTATTGAATTCCGACATCGAAGAAATCTATCCCCTGTGAAGAAGACCAATCTATGACTGCAGTTTGAACTCCTGGGAGCAAGGTTTGGGCTGTAAGGTGGATGATCCAATTCTTCCTATCCAAAACACGGGATTAGACTTTGTGTTTGTGCAACATCAAACCGAAAAACAGTAGGTCACGCCGCTTGTTTTGTATGGCACGCCGGAGTTTTCTCAAGGTGACACAACGCATGACATACGCATCAGAATTAATTGTTGTGGTCCTCGGCAGGATATCCACTAACAAAATCCCTTTCTTGTCCCAAAAGACAGTTGCCATGATCTTTCGTGCTGAAATTATCTGTTTGGCTTTCACTCTGATTGGCGACGATGTGTGCTGCCATTCTATTGACTATTGCTTGGACTCAGGAGTCATGTGAAACACCCAAGTCTCATCTGCTGTAGTGATGTGGTCTAACTAATCTCCTTACTGGTTGTATCGAGTCAAAAATGATAAAAAAACAGCCCAATCTCTTTGTTTTGTGATCGTCGGCATTTGTTTTATGATTGTAAGCGTCAGTTTAGTGATTGTGGGCGGTCTTGGTATTCAAAGAGAACACAATTTTTGATAATTCAGTTTCTCCGAAACAATGGTGTACAAATCTGACGTTGAAACCTGTAGAAATTCATTTAATAACTTTGAAATCGTGCATCGTCTGTTCTCTTGAATCCTGTTGATGAAGGCCTCCCATCATGCTACCAAATCGTGCTGCCCTAAACTCTTCTCTGCCATTCGGGACAATATACTTGATTATGTCCATCGATAGTATTTTGGTTTTCTTCATGGACGTTTATGATCACGCGGTATCCATCCCAAAATTTTTTTCGTACATCTGTCGTCACATCACGTCACTATATGGCTCGCCCCCATCTATTTCAATTCCTTCACCTTTCCAGTATTGTCACATATATTCGTTTGTTCTCTGGTCCATGAGCCTGTCTTTCTGTCCCGCTTTGTAATTCCAAGCATACACCTTTCCATTTCCCTCTGTGCTACCTGTGGTATTTGAACTGATAGTGATATTACTGTCCATGTTTCACTTCCATATTTCAAAAATATAAAACGATAAAACAATAATGTCAGCAAATGTTAACAAACAACGATAAAACAATATTTTGCAATTGTACTGTTATTAAGTGACCATTAAGTGGTTCGAGCAAAGGTTAGGATAAACTGTCGAATAGAACGTGAAAGAATGATAAGATCGAAGAAGGGCAAAATGAATTCTGGGAAGATGCCGCAGAGGAGCAGCGATTTTGAGATTGCTTTGTCAAACCGTTTTGCTGTGTTGCAAGATTTAGAGGAGATGGACAATGATGAATGCAGGGAGTCTTTTGGCGGAGTCGCATACGTTAAGCTTTGTAAAACTATAGAAAACTTTGCAAGCTGAGAAATAAAAGGACACAAATGTTTGCCTTAATGCGTGAGGATGGCACATTGTGTAGGGAGCATACGGAAATGTTAGAGGTTATCAGACGATTTTATTCAAAGTTATATGAAGATCAGGACCAGTCGAAAACAGCAATGCCCACAATACCAGATTTTCTGTTGGATGGAGTGACAAATGCTATAGAAGCGATAAAGAATGGAAAGTTTCCAGGAAAGGATTCCTAATTCACTCTTAAAATGATACTTCCTCAAAAGAAAGGAGCACGGGAAGATTTTTAAAACTACGGCCCAATAAGCCTGTTATCAATAATTTACAAAGTTTTCACAAAGATAATATCTAACAGAATATTAAGAACACTGAAAAATAAAACAAGTAGGATTCAGAAGTCTATTCAGTACAATGGATCATATCCAGGTTGTCCAAAAGGCTAAATGAATGCATTTAACTCAATATCAAAGCAAGTCATAATGGACGCATTACTTAATCAGGGGATAAACAGAACTTATGTGAACATACTAGGATTCATGTATGATGAAGCTACAACGACAATTAACATGTATGATCTTGAAGTTAAAATTATTGTAGAACGGGTATACGGCAATGTGACTCAACATCGTCTATTCTTTTCTCAGCCTGCCTTGAAGATGTATTCGGTTCCATTCTTCATCGCTTCTACAGCATTTGTCACTCGATGCCACAGGATATCTGGCATTTGTTCTACCGTGGGCGTTGTTGTCTTTAACTGGTTCTGAGCTTTATATAACTTTGAATAAAATCTTCTGATAACCTCTAACATTTCCGTACGCTCCTTGCACACTGGGCCATCCTCGAGCATTAAGGCAAACATTTGTTTTCCTTTATTTCTTAGCTTTTGTTTAGCTTTGTTTATTCCCTTGTTTTCTTAAAGTGTTTTTACACTTTCTGCATATTGAACCGATGCATTTCCTCTCGAGTACGTTTTCTGATAGTTTTGCAAAGCTCAACGTACTCAATTCTCTCAAAAAGACGCCCTGCATTTCTAATGAGGAATGGTCCAACTTCTTTCATTAAATCCCATTAAAAAATTTAAAAATGTCCTTTTCTTCATTAAATCAATGGCCTCATTGGGGATTTTTGACTGTTTGAAACTTTTTTCTGCAGGTGCTATTAGAGCAGCTATATCAAGAACAATGTTGATGAGTTTTTCAAACACATCTGATATAATTTTTAATTTAATCTCTTCTAGATCTTGCAACGTAGCAAAGCGGTTCTACATAGCAATATCAAAATCGTTGGCACTCTGCAGCAACTTCCCAGAATTTACTTTGCCCTCCTTCGATTTTACCAGTCTTGTACGTTCTCTTCGACAGGTTATCTTAACCTTTGCTCATACCATTCTATGAAAACTTACAATATTAAAACGCTAAAGGACAACTCAATTGCAAAATATTGTTTTATCATTTGATATAATGTAGTCAATTTCACTTGTGAGACCAGATGAGCTTTTCCATGTTCATTTTCTGCCTATTCTTATCTTATAAAACGAGTTTCTAATATACAGTTCTTGTCCTTCAGCAAAATCAACCAATCTTTCACCTCAATTGTCCCGCTCACCACTTCCATATGGCAGTTGTAGTTTCACCAGTCCTTTATTTATAATTCTAGCATTAGTTATTTAGTCGGTTAAACCAACTAAAAGTTAGTTAGTCGGTCAGATATACCTTCAGTCAGAATGAGAAATTCAATTCCACCACATTGTGCATATTTCGTTCTTAGTGTAGAGTATGTGACCAACTCTTCACCATTTCTTCGTGTTTCACATAGACTATGGTTTCACTGTCTATGCTGTCAAGCTCGATAAACAGTGCTGACGGTCGTTCATGCGTTTTCATTATCCTAATATTAAGAGTTGCAATGGCCAAAGTCCTGATTTAACCCGATGATTTTTAGTTCCCTTTGCCTTGGGGTAGGACTTTCTGCTGTCGTAGGTAGTTGCCCCTTGGTCTTCGGGGAATGAGATCCGTGTGTGAAATTGTAAAGGGTTCAGCCGTAATCTGCCACACTGGTCCAGTGCGGATTCCCAGATTTTGGATCATGTTCGTCTGGGGTCTCGGCTTTAAACTGCCCGCCATGAGTTACCATTCCAGAAGCATTTGCTCCAGATTGCATATGATATCCCAGTATATGCTGTCAAGCTCGATCAACAATACTGACGGTCATTCATCCGTTTTCATTGTCCGAATATTAAGAGTTGCACTATCGAAAGTCCTGATCTAACCCAGTGATTCTTAGCACTCTCACCCTTGCGGCAGGTCTTCTAGCTGCCGTAGGTAGTTGCCCCTTGGCCTCTGGGGAATGAGAGCTTTGCTTTGACCTGTTCGCCATAAATTACCCCTCCAGGAGCATTAGCTCCAAATGACATAATTAGTTCAAAGCTTTATTGACTTACAGAGGCCTCTTTACCACGGAAAGGTCTGATCCTGATGGATATATATAGATATATATATATATATATATATATATATATATATATATATTTGTTTCCAAATCACTTCGGGTGTCGATCCGTTGATCCTGTGAAGAGTCACGACATTTCGCCAAAATCGCATTTGAAGAATCTAACTGTCGAAGCGAACAACACTTGAAAATGCCAAATGCGATTTTGGCGAAACGTCGTGACTCTTCACAGGATCCTTTGTTTGTCCTATGTATGTTCTGTTTTAGTCGGAACAAGATATACTATATACCCCATGATTTTTCAGTATAACTATGTCTTTGGGGTTTTTTAGGATATTTGCGACAGTTTTGTGCAGCTTGTAGACTGTTCTGATCTTATGTTTTCTTAGTAGTCTGCCTATGCTCTCTGTGATTCCATGTACGTATGGTAGCAGGACCTTTAGTGTCTTTGGTTCATGATCCTCTATTCTCCTTCGTATTTGGGTTTTCTAACGGTGAATGGCCTTTCTGATACAATTTTCTAAATATACATTTTGTCAATGAAAATTTTTGGTAGTTCGTTGCTTCGTGTATCTGGTAGTGTCAGTCGGAAGGATCTGGAAATCAAGGTGTTCGATATTGCTTGGATTTGAGAAGGATGATAATTGGATTTGGCTTTGAGGTATCGATCGGTGTGAGTTGGTTTTATATACACTATGTATTCGAAGGTTCCAGAAAGTTTCCTTGTGATGAGGAGATCCAAAAACGACGGTTTTCTTTTCTGTTCGATTTCCAGAGTGAACTGAATTCTGGGGTGGAGTTCCTTTAACTGGGTTAGGAAGTTGTTTAGAAGTTCGTTTCCGCGAGGCCATATTATAAAGATATCATTTACGTAGCGTTTCCAAAGTTTGGGTTTTAAAGGAGCGTTGGCCAATGCCTTTTCGTGACTCTTCATAGAATCAACGGATCGACAACCGGAATGATATAGAAACTTATTCTACCATCCGTGAATATATTTGATAAATTGAACAACAACATATATATATATATATATATATATATATATATATATATATATATATATATATATATATACATATATATATATATATATATATATATATATATATATATATATATATATATATATATATATATATAGAGGGAGTCCCACTCCACAATCAAACAACTCACACTTTCGTCAACTTCTCGTCGGATGGCTTATAATTGTAGTTTTTCGGTTTCTTTGGACTGCGTCCAATGAGACAACAGCATATATATATGCCCACAAGGTAGCGTAACGGAACTGTGGAGGGAAATATTATAGAAATCCTTCACCCTTTCTCCACGTAGTGCCACCGATCGCCTTCGCCGAACTGTCAACCATGCGACGTCACGTGTCTCTCGGGACTGCTTTCTAGCCTTTCAGCCGTCATCAGCCGAGCTCTAGACGAACGCAAGGAAAGCAGTTCGGAGAGACGATCGGGGCCAGACCAGATTAACTGGCCATTTTAATGACGGGTCGTGATCGCACACAACTCACGCCAACATACGGCGAATGCTCGTAGCAGTCAGGACCGCTCGTAACATTCTGCCTAGAACCTCGGGTATAGTACCAGGTATGCCCACAAGGTAGCGTAACGGAACCGTGGAGAGAAATATTACCGAATTCTTTCACCCTTTCTCTACGTGGTGCACCGATCGCCTTTGCCGAACTGTCAACCATGCGACGTCACGTGTCTCTCGAGACCGGTTTCTAGCCTTTCAGCCGTCACCAGCCGAGCTCTAGACGAACGCAAGAAAAGCAGTTCGGAGAGACGATCGGGGCCAGACCAGATTAACTGGGCATTTTAATGACGGGTCGTGATCGCACATAACTCACGCCATCATACGGCGAATGCTCGTAGCAGTCAGGACCGCTCGTAACATTCCGCCTGGAACCTCGGGTATAGTACCAGGTATGCCCACAAGGTACCGTAACGGAACCGTGTAAAACGAAACCGTATTAAATATATATATTTAAAATTAAATATATATATATATATATATATATATATATATATATATATATATATATATATATATATATATATATATATATATATATATATTTAAATATTTAAATATTAAATATATATATTTAAAATTAAATATATATATTATATATTAAATTTTAAATTTAAATATATATATATATATATATATATATATATATATATATATATATATATATATATATATATATATATATATATATATATATATATATACGATTTCTCATATAATAAAAAAGCAACATGAAAAAAAATAACTAGAACGCAGGAACCAAAATACCAAATTAAGGATTTTGTAAGGATTATTAATTTATAGGCCTACAATACAATTATTGAATCCCATGTACAAATAAATCATAGAATTAAAAAATAAAAATTAAATCAAGAACAATAAAAATAATATCCCTTCCAATTAATTTAAAAAAATGTTTTGTCTGCTAGATCAATTATGAATTTTTATTTTATTATTTATTAAAGTTGAAAAGTGTTGTGCGTTTGACAATCTTTTCCAAAAAAATTAGAATTCCAATTTGTAGTTCTTTGAGATCCCGTTGTCTAAGGCGAGATACATCAATAAAGCAAACTTCCAAAATTCATAAACAATTTGGAAGTATAAAAACTACCGCGCTAATAGAAGGAGACAGACGATGTTGGATTTATGACGAGGAACTTGATGTGCTTTGGTTTTTCGTTTATATTTGTCGTTCGGTTTATTCTTTCCGAATTTTCTTGGTTTATATATGGAATACATAATCGTATTTCGCCTGATAAATATTTCATACGAGTTCTGGTAAAATAAAGGACGTGGAATATTGGTTGATTTACGAAACGCTAAATTTTTCAGTCATTGTTTACCTTAAACATTTTTTGTTGTAAAATATTTTCTAAGAAATTTACTGCTCTAAGTTACTATATAGTAAAATTTAACAAATTTTTAACTAAATATATAATTATTCATTTTCGAAAATTATTTTAATTGCAGGAAAGGATGTGTTACAATATTAAAAATTCAAATCTATTTTCATTTTCGATTACAACATTAATGTGTAAAGCAACTGAATATACTTTCACTAGGGCATCATTATTAATTCTTATGATACTCATATGAAATATATCTAAATTCCTATGTGAGTACATGATTTGCAGAAAGCATTAATTGCATTTTAAATAATTTATTATTTATTCTTATCCATGTCAACTTTCTGTCCATATGTATTTTGTGCTTATTAGAGAACATGCATAATAAGCTAAAATTTAACACATAATAAATGACATAATTAAAGGAAAATTAAATAGATTTTACACATAAATTTACCAAGATTGAAAGGATATTCCGACCAATTTTCGTTCTTGATAATTAACATCGCGTTAGCTAAAGTACATTTATATTATCAATAAAAACATTAAATATTAAGTAATAACACATTAAAAAAATATTCTAGAACCTCATATACAAGTAATTATTGAAGTGAAAAATAATAATTAAATCAAGAACAATAAGAATAATATCCCTCCAAAAGAAATCGTTTCCATTTATAAAATTTGGGAAGAAGAATAGCTTGAAAAAGTGGTCAGGAATTAGATTGATAGAGTACACTTTGTCAGAAGTAGCCACGACGACATTTGTCCGAAATTGTTAATGTCATAGAATTTTATTTCACATAAAATAAATAGTTTCAAAGCATGTAGTTTGGTTGTTTTATTTGAATTTAAATTTCGAACCCTTAAAAAATCACCCCATATACATCCTCTATATACACCCCACCCGTTTTATGATATAATAATATTGGAGTATAGTTTAACACAACTTTAGGTTTTAGACCGGCCTGTTTTAGACCGGTAAGATGGACGACAGATTTAATACTTAGTATAAATAATATCTTGTGAAAGTAAACCTTGTGTGTGTTTTATTGATCTTGCCAGAACTTTTGATTGTGCACACAGAGAAAATATATGAGAGATTTCAGAAGAACGTGAAGTTGAAAACTTAGTAAAAGAAACCCGCAGTATCTACCATACAAAAGATAATGTAATGCGAACAAATAATGTATACTCGAATAAACTTGTAAAAATTGCTAGATGAGGCAAGTCTACTTATATTCGTGCTATTAATGGATAAAATACATAAATCATGTGTAAATGATTTGAATGCAAGTATAGTACAGAATACATCAATAGTAGAGTACACAAACAGCAGCGCGTACCTATTTCAGAAATGATACACGCTGATGAGCATTGGCTTGAGTTATGGTAATAAGCAATGAGGGACAAGTGGAAATAACACAACAATAACCTACTTTGCAAATAGCTCAACATGAAATCAGTATTACAAGCATTTGAAACTCGTTAATTAATATTGTTCGGGTATATGGTGAGAATGAACGAAAAAAGCAAAGTTAAATCTATATAGAAGATAGGAAACATTAAGAAAAGGAAAAAAGCGAAAATCCTAAAGGAAGAAGATGGGATAAAAACAGGCTGAAAGAATGGCTACTGATCTACGTCGGTTAAAGAAATTATGCCAACACCGAATGTTAGAAGAGGACCGATTACTATTTTAATATTTTGTATAATTACTATGAATAATATTTCTATAATTATATGAATATAAAATATATAGAGAATATCTAAATTAAAAAAAATAAGGGATATATAAATTAAAATAGGTAGAGGATATATAAATTTAAATATATAGAAGATATATAATTTTAAATAGATAGAGGATATATAACCTAGAGAATATGTAAAATAAAATATAAATCCTAATTATTTTTCAGTGCAACTTCTATATTCTTCTTTCTAGTTTTTACTATGTTATATAACATTCTATAAATGTTTGTTTTATTTTAATTATAATATTATTATGATACAAAACTATAATTATAATATATTTTAATATTTTAATTATAATGTGTTATAATAATTATATAACTATAACTTTATTTATAATTTTATTATTAAAAATTGTGTCCTCGAAATTCTTGGGAGGAACTAAAAATGATTACAAATTGTACTTTTAAGAACCTACATTTTCACAATCCATAACTTTAAGCACATCAACAAAACCAAACTAGGCTGTTTTTTATGAACATTTAAACAAACGGAATACACTTTTAATCCAATTTTTGATTTTATTTTGTTTAAGTTCCCTATACGTTTCGATATTCGAGTCTAAATATTTGCAATTATTTGTTATTTACATTATATTCGAATGGGTTATATATTTTGCCTTTTTCTAATTTCTTTATATTTTTCTTTCTTCTTTCAGTTACTTGTCGTAGTCGCCTTATTTTATTTTATTCTTATGTTTACAACTCCTATATTTCCTTTACAATGCGATCGTCATTTATTCGATCTAAGCATGCAAGATGTCTTTCTTCAATAATTGCTTCTACTGGCCGCATATTTAGTTATTGGATTACTGTGTTGTTCTTGATTTTTGCTCTTTTTGTGATTCTATAAATTTTCGTAACACATCGCATTTCTACTACATTTTCCAACCCAGCTATCCGGTGTTTTTGTCCGTAAAGGTGGTTAAGCAAAGGTGGCCCTTATCGCGTTGATAGCTTTCTCATGTCCAAACATTCATATGGGATGTTGCTGAACCACCTTTTGCTGAATTGTAGAAATGGATAACTTTAGGAAGAAATTTTTCATTATGAATTATTGTCTCTGTATGATATAATGAAGGTAACATTATAACACCTTTGCGTTTCTTAGGCATGTAAGACAAAATGGTGAAATCTTTGGTAAAGACAAATATTGTTGATGAAAATGGGCCATCTTTATTAGGTATTCTATTGGCATTTCTCTTTTATTTTTCAGCAGCGTTTCTGTATATGTCAAGCCGATTTTTTATTAGTTCTGTTGCAAGTTCTGTTGATGATAACCAGTTAAAATATTTAAAACTACGTATAAGGTATTATGGGTCAGATTTGACCAAAAGCCTGCACAATTCGCAAACGAGGAGTCGTTTACACAAAGTGAAACTAGTGCCTAAATGTAACGGTCAAATTAGAAGACTTCATAGAACACCAATGATTATGTCATATATCGGGCTCATTACCGGACGAATGTAAATTGGTCTGGGTCACTACTAACCCACAATAACAGTTAAGGGTTAAGATTGATCAAAACCTTCCCGCTTCCATTCCATTCCATCATTCCTAGAGTGTAATATTATTAAACAACAATGAAGAGACAAGAGTCTACTAGATCCAATGCTTGAGATCGGCTCGTTGACAGCAAAATTTTCGGTAATGGACTGCTTATCAACTACTCTTTTAAGAAATCAACCAACTAACGTAAAGTTGACAAAGTAAGGCATTAACTTTTTGGATGGGTTTTTTAGTTGCAGCCTAGAATTCTAATTATCTGATTATTGTTTCAGCTCGCCTGGTAATCTGGGCTTGTTAAAAACTCTCCTAAAATAATTCTTTAAAACTCTCTAGAGATTATTTTTTAATCTAGGAATATCAGATTATACAAGAAAATTAAAAGTCAGTGCTGTTCAGTAATTAATTTTTAGTTTTCACTGGTTTATAAATGATTCGTTAATTAATGAAACGAATATTGCTGTATTTTATTTTTCAGATCTATTACATAAGATTAAAAACAAGCACCGATTTAGTTGTTATTATATATTGCTTAAAATGTAAGCAATATTCATAGCTAAAAGATAATCTCCAACATTAAAATAGAATTTATCATTATTAGAAAACTAGTTATTTAGTGTTTTTCAATAAACTTGTCAGAACTTTGAAACGTTATAGCGGCAACACTGCTTGAAATGTAAATGTCACTTGTAGGTTACTGTGTTTATTACATTGTGTCAATTCACCACGGAAAGATACACGATACAAGAATTGGGCTCTAGAGAGTTCGAAGTCTACCACCAAATTGGGAAAAAAAAATTTTCCGACGAAGCGCACTTCTGGCTTAGTGGGTGTGTCAATCAACATAACTGCAGGAATTGATGCTATGAATATACTGAGATCGCATGGCTCATGCATATATGTTTTTATCTTCTTCAAATTATTTCTATATTTTTTTAACTTTCTTAAGATTCATCAAAACCTTCCCGCTTCCATTCTATTCGATCATTCCTTGTGTGCAATATTAGTAAACAATAATGAAGAAGCAAGAGTCTACTAGATCACGATCTAACACAATATTTTTGACATGAACTGATAAATGTGGATATAGACAGTGTTCTATTTCAATATGACTGTGGTCTTGTTAAGACCAACTGTTATTTCGTGAAATGGTAATGTCAACTGACCAAAAATATCATACAATCTCGCGCCTTTAGATTGTTTGTTTTGTAAAGTTCAGTTATATTCAGAGACAGTATATATAGAGTAGCAAAAGAACATATTAAAATAAGGACGAAATATATATATATATATATATATATATATATATATATATATATATATATATATATATATATATATATATATATATATATATATATATATATATACATGTATATATAGAACCATTAACGAATAAAATAGAAAGATCGCACCTGATATATAAAGAACAATGTAAAAAGTGTCGAATCTAAAAAACGAAGTTGGAGAGAAACTGAAAAGAAATATCCGAAGTAGCCGAAAGCTATTTTACAATGTGCTTTTTTTAGAAAAATCTTAACAGAAATAATAACACCAATACAATAAAAACCAATAACAAAGAAAGAGAGATATCCACTCAAGAAAATACAATCATGGAGATATGAAAGGAGTACTGTCAAGAATTACTGAAAACAAATAACACAGTAGTAACAGACGACGAGCAAGAGGAAGAATCAAAAGATGAAAAAAATGATGACATAACAAAAACTGACATAACAAAGAAAATCAACAGGAAAATTACATTGTAATAAAAGAAATAAACGAGGTCATAAATAAACTGAAAAGTGGAAAAGCGCCATGTTACGATAAACAAATTAGGCTATTACACACTGCAATGAAAATATTTGAAATCATACTCTAATCAAATTTTAGGTAAGCCAACATAAAACCAGTCACAGAGTGGATTCAGGAAATATAGAGGTGCACAACGCCACATACTTACAATAAAAGAAAGAATAAATAGAATAACAAGTAAATGGAGAGAAAAATATTTTTAATGTTTGGATATGGAGAAAGCTTTTGACTGGGAATCAAAAAACCAACTATGGAAACACACAACCCCAACAAATCAGAAGTAAACACAAAACTTATTAGAGCAATTAACGGGCTAAACAGATATGGGAAGCAAGACTAGAAAAACGCGAAACATAGAATAACACTATAAGAAAAATCGGCCAAGAAAAGAGAAAAACATGACAGGAACCGGCAAATATAACGATTAACAGAAGGTACTGGGGCAAATTGATCAAGAGTTAATATATAACTGCAAATAAGTAAAAAAATAGTAACTCACACTACATGCGATTTTAGATTTTATATAATTATGCTAATAGATTTTTAACAACCGAAAATGTTTCATTTTAACATCGTTTAAATCAATATCGTTCGAATTATTATCGATTTATTACGTCCTTGCTGAGCGATTAATATAAGCAGACAGTGAAATCATACAATGTTCATGCCTAACATATTTTATGATGAAAGCATAAGAATTTTGTTATTCTTTAATTAAAGGAAACATATAGATGAGATGATTAATTAAAAAACATACATTGATATAACTTAAAGAAAACTCAATGGATTAAAGGAATTGTTATTCAATTATAAAAATACATGAAAAATTAGAGGGGTAATGGTAATATGACTAAATAAAATAATATGTTTAAAGAAATTAAAAATATGAAGAAATTAGTGAAGAAGAAATTTAGAAGATCAAGATGTTTAAAAGTGGGTAAGCAACTGGCGGGGACAAAGCCATAAATGAAAAAGCATACGGAAACATAAAATCTGAGACACAAGGGTACTAAGAGAATCACAAATAATACAATTACGAAAAAAATGAGATGGGATGATCTAAGAAAACGACAGGGGCATAAGCGACTTTTAGGAAAAGACGTGGCATAAAGAATGGATTACTGTACTAAGATAGCTGAAAGAAACCCTTAATGAATGAAAAACATGTAAACTTTCGCAATAGCCTTACATAGTATCCCATTAAGTAATTAATTAGAAAGACAATAAGGAAAACACCGGAAATCGATACATACCAGATGACTAAGTAAAAGCCATTAGAAGTATGTAAGGATTAGATCAGAGGTTCCCAACATTTTCTGGACCACAGCCCCCTTTACAAGAAAAAATCCAACTTTCTAACTCTTCCAATTATGGAAGATAATAGTTAATTATACCAAATATTAAACTATTGCTGCACATTATATATACCTGTTTTATTTGTCTATTTATCTACTATGAATCACAAAGTATAAATTAATTAAAATACCATCAAATGCAGTAAAGAATTAATTAGTAAAAAATGTAAAATAAACAGAAAATCAATAAGAAATAAAAAAAACTTGCTTTTCTTAGACAGAAAATTAGCTACAGCATTGAATCCACGCTCAGCTAAATAGGATGAAGGATATGCAATTAAAAATTCCTGTGCTATTGCTCACAATCCAGGTATTGATTTTTGAAACCAGAACTTTTAGTATCTATTTCTGAATTTTACTTTTATTTTTTTGTTCGTAGTGAGTTTTACGAGTTTCTCTTCTAAATTTGATGATTCCGCGGAATCTGCATTTGCAAAAGAATTTAAAACCCAACTCGGCACATTCATGTCCAACTGTAAGTAAGTGGCACTAAGTAAGTAAATCTTTTTATTTTGCAGAGACTGCTGATAATATAGGAAAGTAGCTGTAGTTACCCCTACCTAGATTTATTTCTTTTTGTTTTAATTACAATCCACTCATCACCTTGCAATTATAAATTGCCTTCATTATATATTTTTAACAGTCATGTCTAATAAGCGATGTCATTTTTGAATATAATCAAGCTATCGCGCACTTTCTCAAAGCTGTTTTTCAAGGAAGTCCAGCAGGAAGTCCAGCACTGAGTCAAATAGATTGAAAACTCAAATGATTGATTCAGACAATTAGGTTTTCAGAGCCAACAAACTTCTGTGCGTAGGAGCAAGCAATTGTAATATTCATAATTTTCACTACAAGGTTGGCCAAATAATCTGTCGTTCAATGAATTGTTTCTAATGCAAGCATTTTTTGATATTTTTTTTTCAACCAAATACTGACAGTGAATAACACAATATAGTATATTTGGTACTGTTCGTTTCAAATGCGTATGAAATTGTGGTGGAAAAGTATCGATGGCACTATGGATAGCTATCGATAGTTTCAACTGTCGAAATATGTCGATATGTTTTACTAACGATCGATATTCTTCGATAGTCGATTTTAATTGCTATTGCTGTTCAAAATTTAAAAGTTAGATTATGTTTTTTTCTGGACGTTTCGTTTGCTATTCTATATAAAAATTATTTTGTGTTATGAGTGGTGATTATACAAGTTTATTGTTAGTTTTTGGAGCAAAAAAGCAAACAGAAGTTACTATGAAAGTTGCACTGAAAAAGCTATATTACAATGGACAAATTTTTAAATTTTGCCCGCTTTGAACCAAGTAAAAGTAAGTCATATTACGTATGTGTATAAGTATATTAATGGTGGAAAGGAGTATAAAATCAGCGGAAATACATCAAATCTTAATAACCATCTTAACAGATTTCACCCCAACTTTATCTCAAGGGATTCTGTTGAGAGTAACAACGGTGCTTCAACATCAGCATGCTCAAGTGCTCGATCCTCAAATAGGTTCATACGTCCTTATTTGAAGGAAAATTGAATATGGGGAACACTTCCAAAGAAAAAACAACTCGACAGAGCATTGACATTGATGATTGGCAGTGATTTTCAACCTTTTAATGTTGTTAATGACAATGGTTTTAAAAAGTTTGAACATATGCTAGATCCCAGATATGTTTTGCCAAGCAAATACACTATCCAAAAAAATCATGAAGCAAAGTATAATCTAACTGACATTTAACATTACGGTCAAATTATTACTTTTTATGGCACACTAATTATCAAATTATAAAATAAACTTGTTATAATTTTGTTTATAGACCAAAATAATGAAAAAATTAAAAATGCGAATTTTGTCATTGTCATTGTGGTATTTGGGGTTAAAATAATATCCTGAATAACCTTTTCTAACTTTCTTTTCTTAACTCTAATTAACTCTAATTAATATCTCAAAAACTCAAATCTGTATTCCTTCAAATAGCGAAAAAATGGGGGTGTCTTCATTTTAAATGCGACACACTATATCTCTTAATTTAATCTCGTATACTTATTTAGTGTATTACTATCTTTGGTACTTATATAATATTATTATTAATACTTATCATTTATATTGAAAGTATTATCATTTATAATGAAATTTATTAATATATTCTTCTTATCAAATAAAACTCTAATATTTTAAAACTCTAAATATAAATTCGAATAAAACTATATCGCTATATACAAAGCTAAACATATTTCCAGCATAAAACTCAATCAATTTTCACAGAGATATTAAAACATCAATCCTCACACTTTGATAATTTGCTGAAGAACAACCGACGCTTCCTAACAAATTAATGGTTCTGCTCACTTTTAACACTTAAATAAATCACTGCTTTAAGTGAGAGATCGTTACGTTCGACACCGCCCTGCTGTCACCACCCGTTCTCATTCCACCACCATCCTCTATACAGGGTAGCGGCCGGTAAACGTCACGTGCCAGATTAACGACGGACGCCCGCACTGCCAAACGGACTCATGACAATTTGTTGCCAATTTCGTTCCACGCTGATTAGACGGCACCCTGCTTATTTAGTTACTAGACAATCAGCGATGAGTTATTATCGGTATTAGCCTTAAGGAATATTTAATGTTTTTGATCATCCTACTATAAAACTGTTTCTTAAATTATGATATGCTGATGTTAGATATACTACTGACCTTAATATTAGTTGCACTGGTGTCGACAAGTTTTTTTTTCAAAATTAGAATATTTATTATGTCTAAAACATCATAACCCATCAAAAATTACTTCTCCTTTTAAGTTCACGTATTTTAAGACTTAAAATTTCAAAATTGAACACCTTGCATTGAAATTGTGGTTGACACTAGAAACGTACTGCAATAATATTACTAATAAGTGGTATTATAGTTTCAATTAAAAAAAAAATAGCTGAATTTGAAAACTTTATACACAGACAATTTATTTGTACATGTGCCAATTTTGAATTATTTTACGAATTTCCATATTTACACAAAATAACTATATTCGAGGCTATAAAATAAGGATATTAGGACATGTTCGTGATGTGTATATATATATTTTCGTTTCAGGAAATAATTATAGGTCTCGCCAACATAATTTATAAACAGTCGTCTGATTTTTAATAAAGACGAGATCCGACAATTGTGCAGCACAGCCATACGTTAAAAGCTTATATATATATATATATATATATATATATATATATATATATATATATATATATATATATATATATATATATATATATATACAAAAGACCTGGAGGTGCCCAAACACGTACATAGGTGAATTTCAAATTGATCATGTTGCCATTTCGTACCCCAATTATAAAGAGATTTTGAATGTTCAAGTCAGAAAAGGAGCTAACATAGACACGGATCACTATTTGACTAGAATCAAACTTAGCTTAAAACCTCGAAAATTTATTCAAAAGAGACTGCTAATACCAAAGTTCGACCCAACGAAAATAAAACCATCCCTAACAGAAGAGCTTGATAAACAACCAGCACAGAACTGGCAAGAATTGAAACAAAAAATTATTAAAACAGCCTTAAAGTTGGTCCCTTTACAAAAACGTAGAAAACATCTGTGGTGGGATGAAGTTTGCGAGCAAGTAGTATTAAGCCGAAGTAAAGCATTCAAAGATTGGAACAGTCAAAAAACAGCAATAAACTATAACATCTTTTTGGAAGTAAGAAAAGAAACATCGAAGCTAATTAGGCAAACTAAAAGAAAATATGAAAACAATCAACTTAATGAAATAGAAAAAGATTTCCAAAAAAATAACACCCGAAACTTTTACAAAACGTTTAAAACTAAATTAACAGGCTATCAACCCCAAAGTCTTTGCTTCCAAAAGGAAAACAGACAATTAGCTCTAAATAACCAAGATAATTGCAAAGAACTTGTGAAATATTTTGAACAAATACTAATCTGTCCTGAGCCTTTAAACAAATTACCAACACTAAACCCTAAATAAACAAACCCAGATTCATTACCACCGAATGAAGATGAAATAATTAGGCAAATCAAGCGGCTTAAAAATAACAAAGCTTCTGGTGAAGATGGAATCACTGCTGAACTTTTGAAATCCGCTGGTCCAGGTACAATCAACGAAATAACCAAAATTCTACAAGAAGTTTGGCGAACCGAAGGGATTCCGGAAGATTGGAAAGATGCTCTAATCCATCCACTACACAAGAAAGGAGATAGAACGGATGTAAGGAATATCCTATAGAGGAATATCTCTTCTCCCAGTTTGTTACAAGATTCTATCTCAATGTCTACTAGACCGAGCACAAGGACAGTTGGAACCTAAAATTGGTGAATATCAAGCAGGTTTTCGACCGGGCAGATCCTGCCCTGAACAGATCCTGAATCTAAAGTTGATCCTAAGACATCAAAAACTGTACAATAAAAATCTCGTTTGTACATTTGTGGATTTCAAAAAAGCATATGATTCTATAGACCGCGAATCTTTATTCCGAATCTTGAAAGAACAAGGACTAGAGCTGAAAATGCTGGCAATTATTAAAGCAACATTAACTAACACAAGGTCAAAAGTTAAATTCATGGGTGACATCTCAGAGTCCTTCGAAATTAAAACTGGACTGAGACAAGGGGATGGACTCTCGCCACTCTTATTTAACTGTGTTCTAGAAAAAGTAATACAGGAGTGGCGTGAAAACAAGTCGGCCTTGAATATTGACCAGCCTATTAAACTGGGGAGAACCAACATCAAAATTGATTGTCTGGCGTTTGCTGATGATCTAGCAATTTTGGCTCAAGATGTATTAACGGCACAGAAACAGATTGAAATTCTAAAAGAAACACCAGAAAAGGTAGGACTCCAAATTTCCTTTGAAAAGACACATTATATGACTTGCAACAGACCATTTCTAAAAACAAAATATGGTAACATCAGACGAGTCTCTGAATTCAAATATTTGGGTGAAATAATCATGGAAAATGGGTTGGGAAAAGCGGCCAATAAGAGTAGATGTCAAAAAATGGAAACGGCATTGAGACTTACACAAAATATTTACAACAAAAAATGCCTATCTAAAAACAAAAAACATTACAACACAGACATTACAGAGACATCAAACAGACATTACAACACAGTTATTAAGCCAGAATGTCTATATGGGGCAGAAACGCTCATTTTGAATAGAAAGAGAGACATCGAGGACATTGAAAAGAAGGAAAGAAAAATCATAAGAAAAATCCTAGGCCCCAAACAAATAAATACAACAACATACCTACTTCGAGAAAACCAAGAAATCAAACAATACACAGATATACATAGCGATATGAGAAAAAGAAGACTTAAGTTTTACGGACACATAAAACGGATGAATCCCAGTAGGCTAACTAGACAAATAGTCGAATTTGACTGAAAATAGGAGTAGAGCTAAAGTAGAAATAATGAAATGGATTTCTACAATTAAAGAGGACCTAAGATCAGCAAATATTACACAAAGTGAAATTCAGGATAGAGGCTGTTTCAGACACAAGGTTGACGTTTCGAAGGTTGGCCAGAGAGAAAAATGTAGGAAAGCTCATAGCGAAAGAATGAAATCAGTATGGGCGCAAAGGAAGGCTAACAACAACAAACGCCTCTAATTGTACTTCGCGTGGTCCACCCGGGCCCATATATATATATATATATATATATATATATATATATATATATATATATATATATATATATATATATATATATATATATACATATATATAACGATTAAGACGAGATCCCAATAAATAGGCTGATAGAGTAGCTATATTAAATTTTCCTTTTTGCCCTAGTAAATTAAAACATGGCCAACTTTTGGGGTTAATAGAGAGATAATTTTTAAGTATTTTTTTTATACAAGAAATCTACCTATTAAGATGAGATCTATTACAACAATATACAAATACGAGATCTGATCTAATATATACGTTAGCTTATAAATAATATACCCACAATACGAGATCCGCCAATGTTGCCAGAGTGAATATGCGATTTCAAACACCTACAGGTATTATAACTGAAATTAAACTATTTTGTTAACACAAGCATTAACGAGGCTGATTTTCTGTTCTATAATGTTTAAAAGGGAATTTTTATTGAATTTGGGAATTATTATATCTAAAAAGGTGGATTTTCATAAGTATCAAATTCTAATTTAATGACATTCTTTATTATACATAGAGAAGTTAATGGTATCATATTTTTCCATTTCTGCTTTAAATATAATTTTCCGCAGTGTACTGTTAATGTAATTTAAGTATTTTTGCCGATCTGCATTGTCTCGGGCACAATTTATTAAATATCGCACTTAATCTAAAAATAATCTTTACATTATTAGTATTTTGAAAATATTATTGTTGAAGTGAAAGTAATCTTTACTAACGCATAAATTAAAAAAGGCGAAGTATTTTATCTGTAACTATTTTACTTAATATATTATTTACCTTTTTTGTATTAAGTTATTATAGCTGAACTAGAACCTATATATAATTTTAGGAACTATTTGAACGGGGTTTAAGACACGAACACAGTCACTAAGCAATTTATAAAAGCAAAGCCCCCTATTTCATGCTAATTTAATAGAGATTTTTGAAATATTAATTATATTAACTTTTTTAGCCTTATATTTATCTAAAACAATTAACTACATGTTTTGCAATCCATATATGCCATTTCTAGCCCTACTTTTTGATTTTGAATAAATTTCTAATTAACTGCTAGTTTATTGCGTTATATATGCTATATACTTTATTGGGGTCTCCATGCGATTTTTAAGGTTTTATAGTATAAATCGAAGCTAATTTATAGAAGGAACTGTTATTTACAGAAAATTTTTAGTTCGAACTTTGTTAATTATGTACATCATTTGACGCCTTTTAACCTTATAACCAGATGAAGCTATGATCTAGAGCCATAAGCCAGATGATTAAGTAAGCAACTTGTAATGGCAAAACTGTCAATAAAACCTTAGGGGCCCCTTATAGGAAATATAACTTGTAAAATAACCCTTATAGTTTTGTTTAAGTCCCAGTTTAATACAATATATACTCCATCAACTTTATTCAATAATTGATATGATAAAAGCCGTTAGTGACATGTAACTCAGCGGTTTTATTTTTAGAACCACTTCGAAGCTTCGACCTTGCTTTAATTGGTATAAATGGAACTTAAATTTAAAGGTTATTACCTACGCCATCTATTGAAACAAAATATATAATCTGAAAGCTGTACATCTCTACAAGATGAGATAGCGGCCATTAGAATTTATCAACGGATTGTGAAGTCATAGCGCTTAAAGTGACAGTACCTTTTATCACCTCGCCAACAAAACACGATTGAACAAAGAGCTAATATGAAATTTTCTTTCAAGTTCGGTAATATTTTTACAGAGACATTTGAATTAATAAAAAAAGTTTATTGTGATGATTGTTTATCCCCTGCACATGTATTCGAGTGATATAAGTGATTCCAGAACGGTCGTAATGCTTCAAAAGGCGACTCAAAGCCAGGCAGACCACAAAACAAAAATCGCGATGAGAAAAAGTGCGTGAAATGATCGCCTACGATGCGCATGTGATTGTGAGGTAGATAATGGAGGAATTAAATACGTCATGATTCACGAAAATTTCACAAAGGGTTTAAATAGACAGAAAGTCTGTGCTCGACTTTTTCCTCACGCCTTAATTGAAGACCAAGAAATTGCTGGCGTTGAACATTGTAAGGATTTTATTGATATAGCCAGACAGAACTGCACATTCTTGAAATCGATTGTAATGATCGAAAGTACTACGTGGGAGTCCCCAGGCTCTCCAAAATCGAAAAAATTGCGTATCCAAAAGTCACGAGAGAAGACAACGTTGATTTGTTTTTACGATTCTGACGATACTTTAGCAAGTTATTCCATAGAGCTAAAATATAACTGGAAAATCTTATCTGGGTGCTATAAAGCGTTTGTGGAAGTGAATCATTCTACTAAGTACCAAATATCGAGCTCCGGGAAGTTGATTTTTGTAGCGCGATAATGCACAATCTCACAGGTTCGTGATTTTTGGCTTCAATATCCTCCGTATTTACCTGATTTATCTCGGCGTGATTATTTCATTTTCCCGAAACTCAAACTGGGCGTGAAAGGAACGCTTTATGACAGTGTTACACGAGTCCAAAATGCCATGACGAGGTCATTAGGGAGATTTTGTAAATAGTCATAAAAACTCTATGTTAACATTAGGTGAACATGTCCAGCGGCTACATTTTGAATGAAGGCATGCATTTTAAATAAAAAGAAATACCTTTGGCAAAATAAGTGATAGTTTTTTTTTTAATTAAAAAGTTGCGTTATTTTTCCGACATACTGTGTATTCACATTTCAACGTTTATTGTTTCCTACTTATAATAGTAATATATTTGCATAAATGACAACAAAATAGGTTGTAACGACTTGTCAATGTAAAAATTGTGTCAAAAAATACTTCATAAGCTTTCAAAAATGAGAATAATTTTAAACTCATTCCATAAAGATATAACAAAACACTATTTTGGATCAATGAAAAAATTTTAAATATTGTGTAAGATGTAAAAATTGCTGACAATAATACATCGGCATCAATAAAGCCATTTCATGTTCTCTTATTATTTATGCGTTAATATTAAATTTCAAAGATTTGCTTTGATTACTAAAAAAGGGTTTCCTTTATAAAATTGAATAACCTCGTCTTGCAAACATTGTATTAAAAATGTTTGGCATACGTACATGTCAATTTAAATTAACCATATCGTCCGTTTTCTCAGAAAGCGTCCTAACTGACAAAAATCTTGGAAGTATTTATAGATCTTATGTCTTATAACCCTATGTCTTATAATGTATGCAGTATACACCACAATTTCCTCGACCTAGTTGCAAAAGCAAAATTAGCTAGTCATTTACAAATCAGTTAGAACACTTCGTGAAAACAGCAATCTGTTCATGTAATATATCGTATATATCAATAAGTCCCCGATTTGACATATATATTAGATGGTGTCACTTACGAAAAATCCTTACCAGTGGTCGATTGTGCTAACCTTCAAAGGCATGTGTCAAAATTTCATAACAATCTGTCTACTAGTTTCTAAATTTTTGTGCTTTAAATGACGCTACTTTTGTTATTTTCAAAACAGTAAAAAAAAAAAGAATTTCGGATGTTAAGCATCGCTTTTTGATGAAGAAAAAATTGAAGCAAAACAGTTCTTTGTTAAATATTACCCGGACTCTAATAAAATATATCAGCATCCAAACTTTTGTCAGTTAGGACGTTTTGTGAGAAAATTGATGATATGGTTAATTTAAAATGATACGTACGCATGCAAAATATTTTGTATACAAATTTAAAAAAATTTAACATCATTAGTTTAACAAAATATATAACAGTATAACCAGTTACACAAAAACTGATGATAGAAGTTTGCAAGATGAGAATAGTCAATTTGACAAAGGAAAACCGCTACTGATAATGAAAGCAAATCTTTGAAATTTATTATTACCGCAAAAATAAATAAATTGTAGAACATTAAATGGCTTCATTTATGCCGATGTATGATTGTCAGCAGTTTTTAGATATCACAAGATATATATATATATATATATATATATATATATATATATATATATATATATATATATATATATATAATATATATATATATATATATATATATATATATATATGTATATATATATATATATATATATATATATATATATATATATATATATATATATATATATATATATATATATATATATGTATATATATATATATATATATATATATATATATATATATATATATATATATATATATATATATATATATATATATATATATATATATATATATATATATAAATTAATTAATTTAAACGGGCCAAAATTTCTTTTTACATCTTTATGGAATTTATTTAAAATGATTCTAATTTTTGAAACCTTAGGAAGTATTTTTTGACCTCGACGCAGTGGTTACAACCTGTTTAATTGTCATTTAGGAAAATGTATTAACATTATAAGCAAGAAACAAAAAAGGATGCAATGTTTAAATACACGGTATGTCGGAAAAAAACAACCAAACTTTTTAATTAAAAAAAAAGCAATTAATTATTCTAAAAAAAATATTGTTTTTATGCAAAATATATTCCTTCCACATTAATACATCATGGACATATACTTGTGTAACACTGCCATAAACGTTCCTTTCATGGCCAGTTTATGTTTCTGGAAGAGGAAATAATTACATGGAGGTAAATGAGGTGAGTACAGAGGATGTTGAAACATACAGACATGTTTTTTCGCCAAAAATCAGGGACAACGACCGTTCTATGAGATGGTGCATTATCGTGCAACAAAAATCCACTTTCCGGTGCTCGATATTCGCTCCTGACTAGAACGATTCTCTCCCACACATGCTCTGTAACACTTTGTACCTACTAAAACTAGGCCGAAACTTCAAAGTAGTCCTAAGAATAAAACGGGGAAACCACTGGGTAGCATGTCAATAACGCCTTTTATCACATTAATTATTGAATGAAGTTAAGGGAGAATAAATTGTAAGAAACTGGGATTCAAACGAAATTTTAAGGGACGATATAAATTATTTTTCATGTAAGGAACTATTAAGCTTTTGCCATTACAAGTTGCTTAGTGACTGTTGTTCTAGCATATAAATCTATTCAATTTGATTCAGCAACATTTTCTGTTTATTAATGATATTAATGACTAGAACTATATTTATAATAGAATAATATTTATGATATTAAGTTAAAAGACATCAAATGCTGCAGAAATGCTATTATAATACCTTTAGGTTTTTCGAATCGCATATTCCCTCTGGCAACACTGGCGGATCTCATGTTTTGTGTATATTACTTATAAGCTTATGTCAGATCTCATCTTTAGATCAGATTTTGTCTTTGTATTTTTTTGTAACAGATCTCTTCCTGAAAGATAGATTTCTTGTATAAAAAAAAACTCAAAAAGTTACCCTTGCTCTACAAATTGGCCAAGTTTAAATTTATTAGGGAAAAAAGGAATATTTAATACTCTATCAGCCGGATCTGTGGTTGTCTTTAATTTATTCATATATCGTCGATCTCGATTTATTCAGATCTATATATATATATATATATATATATATATATATATATATATATATATATATATATATATATATATATAATATATATATATATATATATATATATATATATATATATATATATATATATATATATATATATATATATATATATATATATGAAAATTTTGTTAGTTGTTTGACGCCTTACATTGGAGGGCACATGTTTTGTCTGTTGGTGGTTAGACTCATCAGGGCACCGACGTGTGCTCTCTCGTCATGAATAGGGGACCCTTCCACAATCAAACAACCCATATTTTCGCCGACTTCTCGTCGGATCGCTTATACATGCATTTTTTTTATTTCCTTGGACTGCGTCCTATGAAATAAAAGTAGTTGGGAGTTATACACCCCCAACCGTTTGATCGGAAAGGTCAAACAGCCTTCCCGGTCAAACAATTAACAACATTCTCATTTTGGCAGAGACGCAGGTTGTTGTGTGTTCCACATAAGATTGTGGAACCCAGCGATTGGAGGTGTATAACTCCCAACTGCTGTTGTCTCAGTTGATGCAGTC
Organism: Cosmopolites sordidus; assembly: GCA_031761425.1. Lineage (NCBI taxonomy): Eukaryota > Metazoa > Arthropoda > Insecta > Coleoptera > Curculionidae > Cosmopolites > Cosmopolites sordidus. The sequence continues at coordinate 32,525 of JARFXV010001494.1, read as the reverse complement.
CAAAGAAATAAAAAAACTGCATATATATATATATATATATATATATATATATATATATATATATATATATATATATATATATATATATATATATATATATATATATATATATATATATATACCGTCTGATTCACGAAACCTGACGATTACGTCAGAACAGTAAGCTGAAAGCTAGGAAATCCTTACTTTAAATTTGCTATGTGTATTACTTTGCTAGAAGTATTACTGTAAGTAAGTTCAGAAACATAATCAATGCATTTATTTAACATACAAGTTAGAAAGAGAGAGCAACAAAATCGGTTATCCTAGCTATAACCCGTAATTTCGTGTGATAAATAAGATATATATATATAACCTAAGATTGTTGACGTTTTCTGTCGTTTGTTTGGTTATAAAAGTTGTATCGTATTAGTGTTTTTCAACATTTACACTACAGTTTAAGTGATAAAATAAAGATATTTTCATTATATATTGTATAGTTCATAATTTTATCGCCATGAAGGGCAAACCACTCAATTCTCAGTCTCAACAGCTAGTGATTAATTTGTTGAACTATTTTGAAAAAGAGAAATCTAATGCCGGTCCCCTAATACCGCTGTCAGCAATTCAGGAAGTAAGTATAAAGTAACAACTACAGAAATTGAAATAAAATGTTAAAATTGCAAGTTATAACAGGAATATGGGTTAAAATGTATCAAAGAAATTCTTGTAATTGTGTTATGTGCATTGGGCTTGATAGCATTTTTAATTTTTTACTGGTAGCTTGCAATTTTTATTATTTAAATATTTTATTATTATATATTAGGACATCTGTTTTATTTGGTTTTCTTTTATTTGCTTCAGCGTGTAGCTCAAGCATTAGATATATCCATGAGTAGTGTGACCAGAATCCGAGAGCATTTACTTCAAAATAATAATGTAGTAAAGTCTCCACAAAAGACACGGCCCCGAGAAAAAGCAAAAACATTAGATTTGTCTGATAGCAGCAAATGTGAAATACGATATATTATATCGCATGTATTCTAAGAGTAAGTATTTACAAAATTGATAACATTATTTTAAGGAGCTTTTATTTAAAATTATTAGTATTATTATGTATTTATTATTTTTCCTCTTCTAGAAAAGCACATCACGCTAGCAAGTTTAAGTCATGAACTTGCAGAAAAATCAGTTATGTCCATAAGCATAATTCTTTGCAAAGGGTTTGGTTTCAAATACAAAAACGATAACAGCACAAGATATTTGATCGAAAAAGCCACTATTTCTACATAACGTACAAAAATTTTAAGAATGTATGTAGAAAATTTATGTAGAAAAAAAAAATATCGTGAAGTCGTTTTTCTAGATGAAACTTGGATATTTTCAAAAGGAAATCCTGAAAATTTTGGCAAGAAGCTTCTGTAAAAAGTGCAAAACGCCCATTAGGCTTTGAAGGAAAAAGATTTATTGTAGTAGATGCAGGTTCTGAGAATGACTTTATTATAAATGTAGGCCTGGTATTTTCTTCAAAGAATAAAAATAGTGTTTATCATGGGGAAATTAATAACGACTTATTTCTGCAGTGGTTGAGAAATAAGCTTTTGTGTAATTTAGAGGAACCATGTCTTATAATAATGGATAATGCTCCATATCATAGTGCATTAAGTGAAAAAATTCCAGACCTATGTTTCAAAAAACATAGAAAACATTTTCAAAGAAACCTAATAAAGTTAGAATTATTACAAATTGCAAAAAATACAGAACTGAAAGAAGGTATATAGTAGATGAGGAAATTCAGTGTGAAGTGTTTCGTACACCACCTTACCAGTGCGAATTTAACGCCATAAAGTTTATATGGGCCAATGCAAAACAATATTATGACAAACATATTGGAAGGAATGATAACAATATTTTAGCTTTGCGGCAAGAAGCCTTAAACCAAATTACTCCAGAAAACTGGAAGAAGTGTATAGACCATACAAATAGAATCATAGCAGATTGGTACAAAAAAATAATAATTACAGAAGTGACACCCTTAATAATTACCATTAATGATGAATATATCGACTCTAGCAGTGATTCCGATGAAGAAAATTAATTTAACAGTTTTTCTATTTAATTTTATCCTAGAATAAGAATGTGGGGCTCTGTGAAGCGGGGAAATAAAAAAAGAAGAAGCCAAACATAAATGTTTTAGCATCATATATAGCAGAATTCACATAGGGAATTGAACCAAATGGAATGTAGTTTAATGCTTATTGAAGAATTTAAATTCAGGAGGTTACTGGAGAACAGGGCAATAAACTATATTTACATGAGTTTAGTACTTGTATTCTTATATTTTAAGAAACCCGCTGTTGAATGATATACATGTTGGTTTCTATAGGTTTATTGATTAATATAATTGGTGGTTCAATTTTCACTATTTTCAAAATAATGCTAACATACTGTTTACATTGGCCTTTTATTGTTTCATTGTATTAAACAATATAATCCATAAGTATATCTAAAAAAATAGATAGTGAATGTAGTGCCTATTCTAAAATAAAAAATAAATCTGAAATGGTTATTATTTTAATGTATTAAAACCTTCTAGAGTTTGCTGGTTTCCTACTTTATACAAATTCTTTAGATTAGGTAATTTTTATTATTAATAATTAAAAAAGTTCGCCATTGAGAGTGTGCTGAATGAATCAATTGTGTTGGTTCCTTGGCTTGTTGTTCCTCTTTTTCTAGTTGATTCATTATTATAATGCCTGGGTCTATGACAGTTGGAATGACACAACTTTTATATAAAAGGAAGCATTCTCCTCAATTTCTTGATTCTGTTCTTTAAAATGTGTAATTAAAAGTTGCCATATATTATTTAAAAACAAAGTAATATTCACGATGTAATTTGGGGAATGTAAAAGAACAGCCAAATTAATACTATTGCCATAATTACGTACTTGAAAAATCTGCCTTTAAGACTTGATTGACAACTTTTCTCCTTGCACTTGAACTTGACTTCTTGCAGACCACATTTTAGACCAAGAGATTTGATTTTACCTTTATAACCAATGCAAGAGTTCAGGCAAATGTTCTTGTAATTTGTTTTATAGGCCAACATCCTCATGCAACTTGAATATGTAAAGGTATGCTTAATTTATATTTAAAAAATGGTGTATAGCACCTATTTTAAAAAGAAAGCAGTGTTAAAATAGTTAAAGTTCTAATAAAAAATCGGTAAAAATATAGGTCTTGACGTATTCCTTACAAAGCAAAACAAAAAACATGTTAGATGTACAGAACCAAAATCGTAGATAATATATATATATATATATATATATATATATATATATATATATATATATATATATATATATATATATATATATATATATATATATATAATATTCGAAAATCGATATACATAAAATATTCGAAACTCGATACATCATGGGGTTTCGATGCTGGGTGGGCGTATAATTAACAAGTATCTTAATAAATATTATTATATTTTATTCGTTTTAAATCATTATTATTTAAAACTACAACAGCTACAAATAGGGGCTCTACTGACTGATTTGCGTACTAGAGAGCTGGCATCTGATTGGTGGCTCGGCGATCTGCGAAAGTCTTTCTCGTTGTTTCCCGTCTTTCGCGGAAAACAGGTATGGAAAGTCATGTAATCTAAGTAAGTAGTGCAATTAGGGTTAGAGGCCCATCAGCAAGTGATAAGGCTATTTAGCGATATTTAGAGATATAAAAACAAGATAGAATTTTCCGAAAATGGCAACGTTTATTTTCGCTTTGTTTATATCGCTCTACCGATATTCAATTTATGTTTTATTGGTCAGTTAAGATATTATTTGAAAATAAAATATAATATTTTTATAGTCATTTATTCCTTTTTTTTTCGTATAAATTTGATTTCTTTATTACAAAAAAATGAAAATTTACACATTATTCTTGTTTAATGTTAATGTTAGTATTCTTGTTTAATGTTAAAGAAATTATTTGAAATTTTTCACATCAGTTTTTCACTAAGAAGCACACAATTAATTGTTTTATTAAATTAACTCTTCAAAATGTCCACCACCCCATTCCTCGTGAAAAAAGCATAGTAATATTGAACAAAAATTAGGATTCCTTTGGTTTTAGCCAATAAACCATTTACAATATTTCTGCCTGTGTGAAAAAATCATAAGGATAGAGTAAGTGCTCTTTTAATAATCTATATACAATCCAATAAGACATTTCAAATTTTTGAGCAACACTTTGGGTACTTCTTGTAAAATACTTTTCAACAAGATCTAAAATGTTTTCTTGGACTTCACTCGACTTCAACTGATTTCTGGTTGCCGCCGTTATTTTTAAATTGTGGAACCATACTGCATGTCCAAAAGTCTTTAAGGAATTTGGAAAAGTGTCTGGCGATCTGGAAGCGTCCTTCCGGGCTATCGTTGCCCGAAAATATTCTCAGCTCATTCGGACCTTTGGAGAGATTCTCCGCAAGTAAGAAGCATATCCTTATATTCATCTATAATATATTTTTGGATTATAAATCGAACTACATGCACTGAAACACTCAAAATCATTTTTGTCACAATTTTGAAATAACAATTTTTGTCGTGGCAATATTGGGACGTTGCCACATCCTACAGGACTAATCCAGTGTACGATTCTCAATAAAAAAAATATTTTAACAATGTTCATTATATTTGTAGTTAATTAATTAAATAATAACAAATTAATATTTGCCAAATGGGCTTTTACACATACTTACTTAAAATGTTATTTCTTTTCATACCTTTTCGATTGGTGATTTTATTAACTTTGCAATTTTTTTTCTTGCGAACCCTTTGGCGAAGGTTTTGGACCCTTGTTGCAAGGAATACGATTCATGAAACTACTTTCCAATTCACCCTGCATGAAAGGTCAGATAATTGTTAAGTGAAATTTTGTTTCATTTATCGAAAATCGATTTCTTTTTCAACCTAGTCTTCTTTTACTTTACCCAACGATCAACTTTTTTATGCGGTCCAAACAGTACGGCTTCTTGAGCCCTATAAAACTATCCTCTGTTTCAGCAACGACCTCTTCATTTGATGTGAATTCCTTCCAACCATAAATCTGGAAAGAGCATGAATTTGAAGGGCTAAGTTCGGAGAATACGATTTTCCCGTCAATGGAAGCGTCTTCCTCTTCTTCGAGGCATATTTGCGGAGTAAAACTCGCTCTTTTGTCTGTTGTTTCGTTTTGATAGGTAGCGATGAATCCACGTTCCATCAGCACTTACTAATCCCCACGAAAACTTTTTTGGATTACGCTTATATATGTCTAAAGGCCACTGTGAAGAGGTTACTCGATTCCGTTTTTGGTTCGTAGTGAGCCAACGCGGTATCTTAACACTGATAGTTTTTTCTTGCCTAAATGTTTGTCTAGAATGTTCTGTACGTGATTTCTCTAGATGTTTATCACCTTGGCCATCTTTTAAACTTTTACTCTGTGATAAGCTAATACAGCGGTATTACGTAATAAGGTATTACAGCGTATCTCAAGACTCAGAAATCTACTTATAAATCATAAAATGTGAAAGAATCAAGTCCATATAAAACTTTTTTTTTGTTGCGACTATAGCTATTCCACCCTAAAAGCAATGTTTAATTAGTAATGAAATTCACTTTTTCCCGTGATAGCAAACATATCGAATTATCTGCTTTCAAAAACTATCAAAATAAAACTAAATATACGATCGGCTTAGAATCAAAATTCCACATTTCTAAGAATTACTAGTAATAGTCCTATCTATCTAAGCAATTCAGTTAGTGAGTATATATATATATATATATATATATATATATATATATATATATATATATATATATATACATATATATATATATATATATATATATATATATATATATATATATATATATATAAATATATATGAAAAAAAAACACAAAACACCCTTGGTGGGACTCGGAATGCGAAAGTGCATTGTAGCGACGCAAACGCGCATTTCAGGAGTACAATACTAAAAAATCCCCAGAAAGTCAACAGCTTTTTGACGTGACTAGAAAATAGACCGCAAAGATTATCAGGCAGACTAAGAGGAAGTACATGAAAGAACAACTTGACTCTATAGAGAAGAATTTCCGCAATTATAACACGAGAGACTTTTATAGGACTTTTGCTTCAGAATGCAGAATGGGAGATTAACGCTAACGAATCAGGAGAATTGTCAGAAGCTAGCATACTATTTCTTTGATCTCCTTAATTGCCCCGAACGCGACACAAGATTCCTCAAGGAAAATTGTATCCACACTCACTGAGAATCCACCAACACAGGAAGAAAACCACAGACACATACGCAAACCAAAGAATAACACATCATTCGGCGAAGATGGTATCACCGCGGAAATATTGAAAAACCTCGGACCAAATTTACTGCAGGAATTCACGCAAATTATCACGAACATTTGGCAGACAGAAAATTTACCAGATGAATGGAAATGTGCTCTTATCCACCCGCTGCACAAGAAAGGAGACAGAACAGATGTGAACAACTACAGAGGAATCTCCTTACTACAAGTCACTTACAAAATCCTCTCAGCATGCCTTCTCCGGAGAATACAAGAACAATTACAATACAAAATTGGCGAGTACCAGGCGAGTACTGAACAAAAATTTAACTTAAAAACAAAAACTTAAAAAAAAGGGCAACCAAACAGTTCGAAGTCCTCAAGGAATGTGCAGAGAAAGTCGGCCAACAAATCTTCGACTACATTATCGAAAGACCACAGAGAAAATGTCCGACGTATCGGCGGACATAAGAAAAAGAAGGTTGAAATTCTATGGACATATCAGTAGACTCCCACCGACAAGACTCACTAACAGAATTCGTACATACATACAAGGAGTCAAGTCAACAGTACCATGAATCACACAAGTCAGAGCTGATCTGGGAAAGGCACAAATGATTCCGACAAAGATTGAAGATAGAAGAACGTACTGAAACAAAATACATATGTGGAACGTTGCATCAGAGAGCGAAATTTCGAGGAGATTAAGTATTAAAAAAATACATGTATTAAAAATAATAGGACAGAATGTAAGGTATTATTACATTATCATTAAACGCTCTTTTGTTAACCTCAAGCTATATATAATTGCACAATTTCAAACAAATTATCCATTTTAATTAAATTTTGTTTCGTTTCATCATACAAAAATGGAAAATCCATGAAGGTTTATTTTTATTAAAAAGCGTTCAATGGTTGGTTACCACTCTCCAATGAAACTGCGACGCGTGTTATATATTCCTCTGCTAAAACAAACATTGACTTTATTAAGGTAGATCACGCTACAGTACCCCACTCAAAAAAGACCTATTGACAGATTTTTCCAGTAATCCGATCTGAAGTGGATTGATAAAAGGGATTATTAATTATCAAACGTTAATCAATAAAAATTTCGACTTTGCCGTGAATGTGATATCCAATTAATTCATTTTATCCAGTCATTTTTCTAATGTAATGGTGTAGAAATATTACGGTAGGTTTCTATATATATATCAACTAATTTAAATGAATATATATGACTAGTAAATAATTTATAAATATTTACGGAAGTTTTACTTTTTATGGCTAAATTTTTTATGGATATATGGTAATATTATATATATATATATATATATATATATATATATATATATATATATATATATATATATATATATATATATATATATATATATATATATATATATATATACAAGAAGAACGCAAAATTATGAGGAAAATTTTCGGCCCAAAACTGACAGAGGAAGGATACAGACTACACTCTCGAAAGACCACACAGAGAATGTCCAACGTAGCGGCAGACATAAGAAAAAGAAGGTTGAAATTCTATGGACATATCACTAGACTCCCACCGACAAGACTCACCAACAGAATTCTTACATACATACAAGGAGTCAACAGTACCATGGATCAGACAGGTCAGAGCTGATCTGGGAAAGGCTCAAATGGTTCCGACGGAAATTGAGGATAGAAGAACGTACAGAAACAAAATACATATGTGGAACGTTGCATCAGAGAGCGAAGTTTCGAGGAGATCGGAAACAAAGTGGACAGAGGAGAGAAAGAGAATCCACGGAGAAAGGATGAGAGAGGTGTGGAGGATCAGAAAGAACACGCGAAAATGAGTCAGAATGCTTTGCGTGATCCAACCGGGTCTATAAGCACCTAATAATAATAATAATATATATATATATATATATATATATATATATATATATATATATATATATATATATATATATATATATATATATATATATATAACACATGCAGAGTGAATAGGAAAGTACTTTTATGAAACGTATTTCTTGCAACAAGGGTCCAAAACCTAATGGTGCGCCGGAAAAAAAATTGCAAACTTAATAAAATCACCAATCAAAAAGCTATGAAAATAAATAACATTTTAAGCAATTATGTGAAAAAGCCCATTTGGCAAATATTAATTTGTTATTATTTATTTACTATAACTAACTACACATATAGTGAACAGTGTTAAAATGTTTTCTTTAATTGAGAATCATTCACTGCATTAGCTCTGTAGGATGTGGCAACGTCGCAATATTATCACGACAAAAATTGTTATAACAAAAATTGTTATTTCAAAATTGTGACAAAAATGATTTTGAGTGTTTCAGTGTATATAGTTCGGTTTAATCCAAAAATATATTCTACACGAATATTAGGATATGGTTCTTACTTGCGGAGAATTAACAGAGAAGAGATAGAGATAAAGAAGTTAATAGTCTCCTTTGTTTATATATATATATATATATATATATATATATATATATATATATATATATATATATATATATATATATATATATATATATATATATAGATATGTTTGTGCGTACTGCTTCACGGATGGAATAATATGTATTAAGTTTTTCCGGGAGTACGATTTTGGGGGTTGTCGATTTGGTCCCTGTAGGGAGCTTGCAGACGTTTTGCTAAAATCTCATTTGGCATCTTCGGTGCTTACTGTCGCGAGGTTCGTGACTGTCTGATAGAGATCGGTTACTTATTCTTCCTGGATGGTAAGTTGACCTGAAGGCCCTGACTTTTTTTCCGGATGTCGCGACAATGTCGTTTATCCGGAGGGTTTATTTGCCGTTCTTTAGGCAAGATTGTAATGACCGACGTGAGTGGTCACTCTGGGGCAACGGCCGGCAATGAAGCTGCCGTGGCTCTGATTAGCGGATTGTCCGAAAGGGATACCGTTACTAGGAATTTGTCCAGTAGTCTGGACAGGAAGGTCTGAAGCTCTGGAATATCTGTCTCCCGGTGGATTTGCGCGTTCCTAACAAACCAGGTAGCGTTTACTATTGTGCGAAGCGCACGTGATTGAAAATACTGAAGTATTTTAATGGATGAAGTTGGGAGGAACGGGTACCAGGCCGGATGTCCGTAAATAAGGACTGATCTGACCATGGACTTATACAGTTGTTTCCTTTTCTAGGGACGCCGTCAGCTTGCGGTGTCTTTGGCTGAATCGTCACCCGTTCTGGGCGATTCAGCGCCTTGTCCTTGCCTATTTTCTCATTGGCTAGGAAGGTCATCACCTTCATATAATGATTCTTAGATTGAAGTACCACAGGAGGTACTTTTTCCGTCTTTGCGACCGTCTCTTTTGGTTCCGTAGCCAACTTGGCCGTAGGCACCGCTGTTGGGGCACCGCTAGGACCTGCCTCTCCGGTAGTCTTTTTCCTTGGCGTCTGTTCTTCGTTTTTTTTCTCTTCGGAGGAGCGTCTGGATCGTTTTGTGCGACGCCTTTTCTTGGCCGCGCACTTCTCGAAGTCTGAATCGGAAGGTTCTCCACCGATGGAGTGAATTTCGCCTTTGCTGACATCGTGATTCAGTTTGGGGGTAACGGTATCCGTTTTTACTGGGGAAGGAGTTCCTTTTGGGGGTTTGAAAGGTGGGAAGTCGCTGTCGATCAACATACCCGTGTCTAAATCGATATTTATTTCCGCCGGCGTGTTGGTGCGGGCGGTCTCCTGTTCGTTCCTGTCGATGTTAGTCGCTAAATTGGCTATTTGCCTTTTCAGGTCTTTGATTAGCTTCTTGAGCTCAAAAATCGTCTCATTGACAATGTGATTATCGCGGAGCGACTGTTCGAACTCTTCCTGGAGCCTTGCAAATATCTCGTCGGACCCTGAGTCGATAAGCGTGAAGCCATGATGGTGTGCCAATATCACCTGCACTCTTCCGAACACCTTGAATTTCTAAATAGACACCCGAAAGGGCCTAAATAGCGACCCAAAGGTCCAAAAAGTATGCTTTGTTGTGCCCCGAGACTATTCCTGCTGTAGGATTGCCGCGAAATCTTCAAAAATAGTTCGCGAATTGCAAAAAAATTATTAAAAACCGTGTAATATTAATTGTTTTAATAAAAACATTCAATATCACTGTGAAAAACCGTTGGTGACGTCACAATCACGCCCCCAAACAGCATGGTGTAGTTCAGTGTAGATAATCAATGGGAGCTCTTGAAAATACGTTTGTACGGTACGAGTGCTCTGATTAGACTGAGGTTGGTTTGATGATTCTCGACAAGAGAGGAATCAGACATAACCTGCTGCCTCCGACGGGTCTTGCTTCCTCGGAAGTCATATCTGTACAGGTGGTTCTGGAAAGTAATCTTGTCAAACTACCCTCATGGTACCAGAGAGCTTGTCATGACTTCGATTCAGGTGAAATTGGCAGGCTCCTGAATAACAACGCTCCAGGTTGTCTAGGGGAATAAAAACGTTCCTCCAAAAAGTCCAGGTTGTCCATGAGCTTACCTCGGATCACGACCCGGTAGTGCTGACAATCGGCACCAAGTTGGATACCTTCCCGCCGAGAAAGAAGACTAAAGAGAAAGAAGACCAAGTGCTCGTCGATGGTGCACTTTCATCAGTCCAGCGAATCGAAGCGGGAGTACTCCAAGGTTCCCCTCTTGCACCCGTAATCTTCAATGTCTACATGGCGGACTTTCCAAAGATTCTGCTGATAATACGGCTTTCTTTACGTCGACCCACACGCCCTGGGTGATTACATCCAGGTTGCAAAAGCAGACGTTGAAATCCTCGAGATGGCTAGTCGAATGGCGACTACCAATCAATCGCAGCAAACCCAGGCTGCCTTTTTCACTCGAAGACAGCCGATAATCCGCTAGAATATTCTCATTCATGGAGTCCCGGTCAAGTGGGCCAAAACGGCTCACTATCTGGGACTTGAGTTCGACAAGGTCCTTACGTGGTCTTCGCACCTCAAGAAACCCACCGGGAAAGCATACGGAATGTTTCATATGCTGTACCCCTTAATCAATCGAAGAAGTGAGCTCACGCTTGACAACCAACTAACCCTGTATAAGTCCATGGTCAGATCAGTCCTTGATCCGGCCTGGTACCCGTTCCTCCCAACTTCATCGATTAAAAGACTTCAATCTTTTCAATCACGTGCGCTTCGGACTCAGGACTTCGGAATAGTCAACGCTCCCTGGTTTGTTAGGAACGCGCATATCCACCGGGAGACAGATATTCCAAAGCTTCAGACGTTCCTGTCCAGACTACTGGACAAATTCCTAGTAATGGTATCCCTTTCGGACAATCCGCTAATCAGAGCCACGGCAGCTTCATTGCCGGCCGTTGCCCCAGAGTGACCACTCACGTCGGTCATCACAATCTTGTCTAAAGAACAGCAAATAGACCCTACGGATAAACGACATTGTCGCGACATCCGGAAAAAAGCAGAGAATACAAGTCAAAGCCTTCGGGTCAACTTACCATCAAGGAAGAATAAGTAATAAGTAACTGATGTCTCTCAGACAGTCACAAACCTCGCGACAGTAAGCACCGAAGATGCCAAATGAGATTTTGGCGAAACGTCTGCAAGCTCCCGACAGGGACCAACTCGACTATTGGATATATATATATATATATATATATATATATATATATATATATATATATATATATATATATATATATATATATATATATATATATATATATATATATATATATATATATATATATATATATATATATATATATATATATATATATACGTTGAAATCCTCGAGATGGCTAGTCGAATGGCGACTAGCAATCAATCGCAGCAAACCCAGGCTGCCTTTTTCACTCGAAGACAGCCGATAATCCGCATTTTAATAATTTTTCTATTATATTTTGAATATTTGCTAGAAACACAGAATAGTAAGAGGCTTAGAAAATCTATTCAATATATAAAGGTTCCAGATTCTTTTTCATAATCAGTTCAGATATTACTACATTAACCAATGATTTACTTTCGGTTTATAATGCCACGAAAATTCAAGTAGATATACTTGAAATTTTAATTTCATATTTTTGTTAGTTGGCAAATGTAGATTGATATCTGGTTTGTGGTTGCTTCTCTCAAATCGGTTGCTTCTGTAGCGATTCAATGCCTACAATTACTAGAGTATAACAAAAGTATTTACATTTTTTCTATGCTGATAATTCATGATTGATGGTCCTTCCCGCAAATGCCGGTTAATGATAGAGTGGGATATTTCTAGTTCTCCTGCAATTATTTTTGAAGCTGCATCCAAAGTTTCTCTTACAATGTCGATATCGAGAGACCGTGCACGGGCTGAACTAGGATTAGTTCAGGTCGTGCACATTCAAAACTCATTTTTTTAGGTCCCGAAACTTTTTGAACTAGAACTGAGCGAAGAGGATTGATAGACCACATTCCCCCTAACGAGTATAGGGACAGTCCCCTCCATACTCTAAATCCCATGAGCGGTGTGAGTTGTTTTCAGCCCTTTTTCATATAATATTTTAAAATTGTCATTATATCGCGACTTATGTCATTCATTCTAACGTTTCTGTTAAAAACCGTCAACCGAATATTTGGCATTGAAATCACTTTAATATTAAAGAAGGAATATATATTTGTTGGAGCAAAAATATGATATCAGTTATTTATAAAGATAGGAATAAATTCAAATACTTTTGTCACATCTTGTTTTACCGGGGAGTTTAGACATATTTTCTGAGTTAATATTTTAATTTGTTAATGCCGTATCCGATTAGAAATGAGATTAAACTTAAATATGGAAACAAGAATTGAGATAAACTCTATTTTAAACTTTTTATCTCATCTAGAGCTGGACAGTTATTCTTAATTTAAACGGTACCAATTGAGCAGACATATTTATTAATTGCATTTCTAAATATTACTTAATCTATAAAAGTTTGTTTTATGACAACATTACTTTTACATTTAGGGGTATAGATATAAGTTTGAACTCAAACGCCACTAGAGGTTTATTTTATTTGGACAAAAATGCGATTGACACTGGGAAAACCCGTATAAAAATGTATAGAATATTTTATGTTTTGTTGAATCTTTCTCGATACAATTTATGATAGTTTTTACAAAAATTGCAAACAAATTATGGTATATATTACCCATTCAACAATTCTAGTTCCACAGTTGAACAAATATATATTAATTTAAATAATTGCTATCTATCTATCTAATCAGCTTTAAACATCGTAATTTGTGTATAGGCCTCTCCTTAGTTTTACAATTTTCTCAGTCTTAGGCAATTTGTATCGATTTGATCCAGCTTATTTTTTAAGATCGCCCATCCATACCATTTGAGGTATTCCTCTCTTTCTGTTGTGTTCCCATAGTCTCTAGTGTAATATCGTTTCATGTATTCTTTTGAATTTCTGTCTTGTGGTATAGCCGGCAAATTTTCATCTAATTTTCACTATTTCTGCTGAAATCTTCTTCCCTTTTGTTATGTTTCGTATTCATTCATTCAACTTTCTATCTGTCAGTCTATCTTTTAGCATTTGTCTTAGTCATTTGTCATTAATATTTGTATCTTCCTTATTTTATCAACGTTCTATTTGATGAATATTCAAATCTGGGCACCGCATGTAAGTATAAGAAGGACACGTTGATTGGATACTTCAGTTTTTAGGTTTTATGGATATTTGTTATATTTGAAGAAACACTATAATGTTCCGAATGTCACCCAAGCAAGTCCTATTCTTCTCTTTATTTGTTCAGTTTGATTATCTTAATTTCGTTTTATAATTTGGTCTCAATATTTGAGTTATGTGACTTGTTTAATATTCCTTTATGCAACTGTGATCGGTTGCTCCTCCAACTGATTTGTCATAGTTTCTCTTTATCATCGTTCAGTCAGTAGTTAAAGTTGCTGCTTGGACATTTAGTTCTTCAATATTTTTTTCATATCTCAGGTAGTTCAAAGATTGACCGTTTATATTATTCCCGCATTTCTCCATATTCAGTTATTTAAATAGAGGGCCTGACTGAAGAATTTCGATGATGTCACATCTCTCTATCTAAGTCCTCATCCTATCTTCACCGGTTCAGTATATTACATTAGTTTGACGGTTATATTTGTTTTTTGGTATATATTTATATTCAAGTTCATATATCTGTAATCAATTCTTCTATTTTGTAAAGATTTCTTTAGAGCTTAGTATTCCAAGTTAGCGAAGCTTTTTTTAAAATCTAGAAAACTATGTAAGGAACCTAATGTTCCTTTGTTCAGGTAATAATAAATATCCTGAAATTGACAATCATATTTGGATTTTGAGACTAATATGTTAATGTCTTCTACTTAGATTTATTACCTTTGCAAAACCGCGGAATCAATATTTGCATCAAACAGTATTATCCTGTTAAAATACAGAAAACTTAGTCATTATTCAAATACTATCAAATCAATTTAGTTTGCTATCAAAATCTAAAACCAAAGACCCTATAATTTCAAGAGACTAGTTCAAAATGCAAGAATATAATATGATGTGTAACCAATTATGTTATATTTTCCTTAAGTATTTATTTTTGCATTTTGTTATCCGATAATATTTTTATTTCTAGCTAATAAAACTAGTATGTCCACGAAGCCAAAATATATTTTGGCGTGAATTCGTTTCTTTTTACTTTTTTTTCTCTCCTACTCCTACCAAAAAAATATATTTAAAATATAAATGTATATAAATGAGACATTCGCATTGATGCCTTCAACTATTGTTGGTTTCTATATTCATTTCAGTCCCCACTCACCAATATATCACGAGATATTTTTAAACATAAAAAAGTGTCCCTAAAAGAGCGCTGAACGTCAAAATATAAACCCAAAGGCAACAGTTAATAATCTGACAACTCTCGACTTTTCAGTCCATCCATCATCTTTTTAAATGAATGATTCGATATAATTCAGTAATAAAAAACCATATCCCTGCTATATTTCGAAGATTGAATTGTAGATTAACGATAGAAAATTAATATTGCTTTTTATCATTCCACTTCAGGGCCGGTGAAATTTATAATACAAAATCTGTTAATGGAAATATCGTTGGATCACAGTTCCCCGATTTTATCTACCTTTTTAAAGTCAATATTTATTGTAATAAAAGTATACCGCCGATTGTGCGCCTCATTTCATTCAAATATGAGCTCTATATAAATGGTAATAAAAGTGACTCTGTTAAATTGATTTTCAATTTTTGAAAAGAAACGAAAACATTCGGAACATTTTTTATAATTTTGAATAAGCAATTAAAAAACTTCCTTTTTGTAGTTGGTTTTTATTAAATTCAGAGATTATCAGCAAACACCAAATCAAATTAATTAACTTTTCGATGGGTTTTTTGCTTCATCAGGATATTATCACTTTCAGGAGGTGATTCAATCTGAAAATTTTAGATTGAATCATTTTCTGATGATGCTAAGATGGATAGCGAAAAGCGTGCCGAGAACTTTACTGTCAAGAAATTAAGTGATTTAGTGTTTTATTGTAAATCTCTTTCAGATCAGTTACTTCCAAGGAGACCACGATAAAAATTAGGAGTCCAAAATTAATATTGTTTATTAAACTATGGCCTATTTTAGCATCCAAGAACTTGCTAATCAATTTTGGAGAATGTTAAAAAACATTAATTAATAACTATTAAATAAGTCCATATTCAAATAAGATTTTGTCACTATTTTGTATTGTATACATCTTATATATAACTTACGTATACGTTTATTATCTTTGGCGTTTACGTTTTAGTTTATTAATGTTAGACCCGATTAGAAATGAGATTAAATTTAAAGATAGAAGCAAAAATCAAGTTAAAACTCTATTCTAAACTTTTGAACTCATCTAAAACTGACGAGTGATTTCCAATTTAAACGGCTTTCTATTTTAATTGAAGCAAATCCTGGTTTTTGATATTCATCCATTCGGCAGACATTTTTATTAATTAAATTTCTAAGTAATACTTTATCTGTAAACGGCATCCCGATAACGATAGTTGTACGTATTGGGATACAATGAAATTATACTGGATTTGGCAATTTTAAAATTTATAAAGTGTGCTGTTTCATTATTAGACTAGGTTCAGGGAGGGCGTTGGGGTGGCGCCCCTCCAGCATTTATCACAAATTTTCAGAGCAAAACACCATATTTTATTTCTGGTCAGTTTATTTCCTTTAAGTCATTTCCCTGCTTCACCTCATGTATAAAGTTTTAATAGCATGAAAAGTAAAAAGAAGGAAAGGGAAAGGAAAAAAAATCTTCAGCAGTACTATTTTCTTCTACGCCTTCCAACTTTAAAAACTCACGAGCTGCCACTGGCTAGGTTAATTATAGATGTATAACATTTCATCAAATAAAAATATAGAAGTACTAAGTAATCTCCTGATGATGCTAACACCGTTAGTAAAATGCCCTTTGAGAAGCCTAAAAAAGTTAGTTGATATTTAGTGGTAAATCTCTTTGAAATTATTATTTATATGTATATTGTTAAAATCGCTTTTAGAATGAAAAACCCTCAATAATTGGCAAAATTATTGGCTCCTTTTAGAGTATTATAAAAAATTAGATTACAGCTCATAATAATTATAGTTGTAGGGTTATTCACTTGCCGAGTGAACCATCAAAGTGCCCTAAAAAATTGTGACGCATAGAATTGTTACATTTTATTTTTCTTTAAATTAATTTTTGTATTATATTAATTGAACGTGTCTCTAGTATTTTATTTTATTCGCTTATAATTGGAATTCGCTTGTAATTGTATTAGAAAATATAATTCAATAATCTTGAAATAATCTTGGCGTTAATTTTGGCGTGAATGAAATCTTCGTGAGCTAAAAGTTAGTCCTACGGGTGACACCAATTATATTTTGAAATTGCGATTCATTTGTTGTCATCTGCGATTTTAAGTTATAGGCACTGCGATAGTTTAAATCTTGGCCATTATTTTGCTTAATATGGACCGAACATTGGCCGACATTTTAGACCTTTTTCTAGCTATCAACACTTTTTTATCTATATTTTTTATTGGATAGGAATTGAAAGAAAAAATCTTTAATATTTTGCTTTGACAAAATATAGGTAATATGGATTCCAATTAGCATAATGTATATTTCCAGGTGACAAATAAAGGAGGAAAATAAAGCCAAAAATTAAAATGGATCAATATCATGCAAAGAAATTTCTCGAAATGAGTGTCAAATTAATCGATAAATGGGTGATTTCAGGTGAATGATGGTAAATAATTTTTATGAATAGATAGATTTGTATATCTAAACGACAATAATATAGTTGCAATACATTTTTAAACAAAAATTTCAAATAATGGCATTTTTTTGGACAAAATTGTTAATATTTTTCTATTTGATCTAGTTGTTTGTCATTATTACAAAAAATTTTTGAGATCTTTTAAATTAGTTCGAGTAAAGCTACAATATTAAAATTTTAACTGAATATAAATCAGTAACGCGACATATTTTGTTAGTATATTTACCATAATGTTATAATATGTAACATTATCTATTCTTCTATGGGAACCTTCGATTTGAAACACTAAAGTCGAAGATATTTACTTTTATATAAAATCACTTTTTTAAACTTCTCGACACACGTTTCGCTAACCATGTTAACATCATTGGGAGATGATTTAATCTAATTCTAAAACTAAACTATGTTCTATTTATATGAAAACCGTGGTTAATGAATCATGAACCGTGAAGTTTATTGAGCATTACATTAATAATTGAAAAGTTGACTGAAAGGAATAGGTCCTCTATCCCGGTTCATGGTTTTCTTACATTTTTCTATATGAATGCTTTCATACGCATCGAAGCGTAGTCTATTTGTTGATGAACGCAACAGCCAGTTGTCCTACTCTGTTAGCGAAATTTGACATGTGACTAATCATACTTTATGTAGCCCGCAGTATTTTTTTTTTAATAAAAAGAATGTGGATAAAACAAGCACAAAACTGGCTGCAAGACAATCTATTAATTAGTAAAAAAACACGTAGCTCTAATTTTAAAAAGATGGCGTGAAGCAAACCATAGGGCAGGGGCTCTTCCCTTGAGATAAGTAACTTCAACACAACTATCTAAAAACTATTAACTTTAATAGGCTGACACAAAACATATCACAAAACATATTTTCCCATCAATAATATAGATGTTGATGAAGAGACAGCTTTTTGTTATGTTTGTTTGATAATTGTCATTTTCAAATAGGTAATAAATTATTTATATACCATCAAAATAATATTGTTATTATTACATAGAATAGCTTTTGAAAGAAAATATATTCATAATCACAATGTTAAAAAATTAATTATTCCTTAAAGGTGCTTTCGTACTATTTTCCTAGTAAGCTGAATTATTTATTGTATATTATAACATACTATAAACATATAAATATATTAAGGATATCAAAGCACGATTAAATCGGTAAAACGGTATCACGATTAAATACGCTTGTTTACTTTAAATTATAATAATATTTTATATTGAAAAAACTGATAGTTTTTTTAAGATAATAGAATTGACGGTGAAAATATGAAACGCAAATTAATTGAAAAATTGTTTATTGTGGAAAACCTATTGTATTGAAATAATGTTTTATATCATTTTATGCCAACATAAAAAAACCATAGGAACTCGTAATTTATTTTTTTGGCCTCCCGTCGGACATTTATTTTCCGGGATATTAAATTGGTGAACTGATTTAGAGACATAATATAAAAACGCGAAAGCAATCGATTTTAGGAATTATTACAAAACATTAAGCATGTAATTTATGTCCCATATTAGTTTTAAATATCCACTGACTGCATTTGCACTGTTCAAAGTTGCGAGTTATAGTTTACGACTTTTTTAAACAAAAATTTCAAATATTGGAATTTTTTTGGACAAAATTGTTAATATTTTTCTATTTGATATAGGTGTATGTCATTATTATAAAAACTTCTAGAGTTCTTTTTAATCAGCCTGAGTAAAGCTAGTATTAAAATTCTAACTGAATCTGTAACGGGACATATTTTGTTATTATATTTACCATAATGTTATAATACGTAACATTATCAATTTTTCTATTAGAACTTTTGGTGTGAAACACTAAACTCGAAGAGATTTACCACTAAACATCAAATCACTTTTTTAAACCTGTCGACGCACGTTTCGCTAACCATTTTAACATCACATCAAGATATGATTTAATCTAATTCTAAAAATAAACTATGTTCTATTTATATGATAAGCATACCTAAGCGTATAAAAATCATAAACTATGAGGTTTACTGAGCGTTACATTAATAATTGAAAAAGATAACTGAACTGAACTGAATAGGTCCTTTATCCCGGTTCATGGTTTCCTTATATTTTCTATTTAGATGATTTCATACGCATCCAAAGCTCTGTTGTTATTTACACTTTTAACCACTCTTAAATTACTAATATCTATATTGTGATCAGTGATTACATGTTGGGCAACACAAGATTTTTCGTTTCTCCCATATATAATGTGGATAATGCGTTGTTTATAACTCGTTAATATGAATCTTTTAGTTTGCCCAATATACATTTGGAAACAATCTTGCCAACTAATGTCTTAAATCACAGACTTTTCATGTTTATCTACTTTATTCTTTGGATTACCCAGGATTTCTCTAAATTTATTATATGGTTTGTACACAACCTTAATGTCCACTTTTTTTCAAAATCTTGTCTAGCCTTCGTGCTAGTTGGGTATTAAATGGCATTGCCATTAATTTATTTTTATTCTAACCCTTTTGAAAAGTCGACGATTCTTTCAATAATCTTCTAAACTTCTCCAATTAATTTATCTACAATATACTTATTTTAACCGTTTACTTCGAATTCTTTCCTAATTAATTTTAATTCTTTATTACAATTATCTTTGTTTAGACGAAATTTGATTAATCTGTTTACCATACAATTTAAACTAGTCATCTTACTTTGGAAGCTATGATTCGAATCGTTATGAATATATCTCGAAGTGGTGGTGTTTTTTTTTTTTTTAATATCAAAATCTAACATAGTTTTATTGTTTCTACTGACTAAAACATTTAGAAATGGTAATATATCTTTGTTTTCGAGTTCATGCAAGAATACTATGTTTTTGGATTTTCTATTTATGTTCTTAATAAAATCATCTAAGTGGTCATTTTTTGAATCGAAAATTACAAGAACGTCATCCAGATATCTTAATTACACCTTTGAAAAGTAATTAAATTCATATTTCGCCTCAGTCACAAATTTACTCATGAAGATGATGATAAGTCGGCTAAGAACGTGACAGAGGATTGCCCATTGCCATTCCCTCTAGTTGTTCATAAAACCTGTTATAAGCTAAAAACAATTTTGCTTCATACATAATCTTGTTAAGGAGATGTACTCAGAAACACACTTGTTATTAAAACCGTTTAACTCGAGTAACTCCCTCAGGTATTTCAAAGTATGTGGAATCAGAACATTCGGAAACAACGATGATACGTCAGAGAACCAAGAGCTCACCTTTCTGTAGATATGTGTTTTTGACTTGTTCTACACATTTTGCTGAGTTTATCACAGAACAGGAAGGTAGCTGGTTTTGTAGATTTTCTAATTCCTTTGATAACAATTTTGCCAAGTTGTGTGTTGGAGAATCAATAGCTGATGTAATTGGTCTCATTAATTTTCCTGGGCTATGAATTTTTAGTAGAGCATACAATCTTGACACCTTTGGATGAAAAATAAATAGTTTGGTTTTCAGAGAAAGAGAAATAAGGTTGTTACAAGATGTCAATGTATCTGTGACTTCGTTAATCATGTGTGACAATGGATTCCTAGCTAATCATTTATGTGGAACGTCTTAATATAATTTTTCGACACATTCAAAATAATCAGATTTATCCATTACTACAACCTTATTCCCCTTATCTGCTTTTAAATAAAAACAATCCTTCTCTAGTAGACGCTTGACAATCGTAGAATTATTTGGCATATTTTGACTTTTATTTGAAATATTTTTTGCAATTTTGCCTGAAGAAGACTGAGGTAAGTGTTTAATACCAGTTTCAATTCCGGCTATCATATCTTCCAAAGCACTACGGGATGCCGGGGAAAGCAAAATTGAGGCCTTTATTTAAGAGATCTAGTTCTTGATTGTCGAACGTCTGTGTTGAAAGATTTTCTACTATGTTGATGCTCTTTTCTAGAATATCTGCTTTCGCCTGCTTGATTTTGAGTTTTTTAATTTTTTTATTTAAAGATGACATTTTTTTATAAATTTACTATTTACTGCTGTGAACATATTTCTTTGAAAAGTGCACCAACATTTATGTTCTACATTAGTTAAATTAAGCCTTAAGCCGTCATTAGCTGGGCTCAAGCTGAACGCCCGGAGAGCGGATGAAGAAACGACTAAAGTCATAACCATATAAATCGGCCATGTCGAATGGTGGCTGTAATCACATGCAGATCTGCCATCCTGTGGTAAACGGCCGCGATAGACAAATTCTACGAGACTGTTCGTGTATATACAGTTTTACAATTCTTTGGACTGCATCTAACTCGTGCGATCCTGAGTTCTCCTCTGTCATCCGTCCATTGTGTTTTTGGTCTTCTTCGGGATGTTTATGATCAAGCAGTATCCATTCCAGGATTGCTTTGGTCAATCTGTCATCGCATCGAATCGCTATATGGCCTGCCCACTTTAATTTCAATTCTTTCACCCTTCCAATGATGTTACATACTTTTTTTTATTCTTTGATCCAGATGCAGATCTGTCTATCCCGCTTTGCTATGCCAAGCATACACCTTTTCATTCCCCTCTGTGCTACCCGAAGCTTTTGAACTGATTATTATGTGAGTGTCCATGTTTCACTTCCATATGTCAAAACAGTCAGCATGCACTGATCAAAAACCTTTCTCTTCAAACAAAGTGAGAGCTTATTTTTAAACACTATATTAAGCTTGCCAAATGCCTGCCTGCCACAATTAACATGCCGTTTAACTTCCCGGGCAATATCACCCTCTATTGAAATCATTTACCACCCAAGATGTATGTAGTGTAGATGTATGTGTTGATAGCAAATTTGTTGAACATAACCTAATCCTTTTTTAGGTTAATTTTCACGCCAAATGGTTCTTGCGCACTTTACAGCTCTTGTAAGTGTTTTTGTAACTTATCTGGGTCTTGTGAAAGGAAACCGATATCATCTGCGAATCTAAGATGGCTCAGGTATGCACCATTCATTTTTATTCTCTCATGTTCCCAATCCAGACTATGGAATACCTTCTCTAGGCAGGCCAAGAAAAAAACTGGCAATATTGAGTCACCCTGCCGTTCACCTCGTTCCACGTTGATTTTAACTTCAGGGTCATCTATGTTAACTGTAGCTATAGGTTCATTATACATGGATTCTAGTAGGTTCACATAGGCTCTTTCTATCCCCTAGAAACAATTCACCCAGTACAGCTCACTTTGATATTAAGTCAAATGAATATTGAGTCAAACGCGTCTCATAGTTAATAAAAGCCAAACTCAGTGGCATGGTGTATTGATTATGTCTTTCTATAGCCTGTTGGACAACCTGAATATCATCCATTGTTTTGAATCCACTTCAGAATCCTGCCTGCTCTCTTGGTTGTGCGTCATTCAGTGTTCTTAATATTTAAGATATTATATATTATCTTTTAGATATTTGTCTTGGTGAAAACTTTGTACATTACTGATAGAATGGCTATTGGGTGGTAGTTCTTTTTTTAATATTCCTCTGCTCCTTTCTTATGAAGAAGAATCAGTTTAGCATTTTTTCATAGGCTGGATATTTTGTGATCCCTGAGACATTTTGAGTACAATTTTGCAAGGTTTTTATGTAAAGCTCGACCACCAGCTTTTAACATGTCAACCGTTACATTATCCTTTCCTGGGGCCTTTCCATTCTTCATCGCTTCTAGAGCATTTGCCACTTCCTTTAACAGGATATCTGGCATTTGCTCTTCCGTGGGCACTGCAGTCCTTGACAGGTTCTGATTTTTATATAACTTTGAATAAAATCTTCTGATAAGCTTTAACATTTCCGTATGCTCCCTAAACACTGTGCCATCCTCACGCATTAAGGAAAATATTTGTGTTTTTTCATTTCTCAGCTTGTGTTTTTTTTTCTTTTTCTTTCGTTTTCTTCGAGTGTTTTTTGCAATAGCTGCATGTTGAACGGGCGCGTTTTCTCTAGAATACGTTTTCTTAGAGTCTTGCAAAGCTCAACGTACTCGATTCTGCCAATAAGACCGTTTCTTCATTAAATCAATGGTCTCATTGGAGATTTTTGATTGTTTGGAACTTTTTTCTGTTGTTGTCGATAATTTTGTTATACTGATCTGTTATTCTGTGTTTTGCAATACAGAAAAACAAAGCAATCCTAACATCAATGCCCCTCTGCAGCAGCTTTCCAGACTTTACTTTCCCCTTATTCTATCTTACCATTCTTGTAAGTGCTCTTTGATAGTTTATACTAACCTTTGCTCGTACCATTCTATGGTTACTTCCAACATTAAAACGGTTAAGGATGTTGTCAATCCCATGGCCACTTTGTGTTGATTTTTTTCTTATAAAACGAGTTCACTATTCAGCAAAATCAACCAGCCTGTCACCTCTATTGTCCCTCTCACTACTTCCATATGGGCCAGTTGCAGCTTCACGAGTTCTTGCTATTCCAATTCTAGCATTAAAGTCACAAAGCAGAATTTGGCCCAGGAGCTGGGTCACATCATTATTTTACTTTTTTCAAATGGTCATATATATATATATATATATATATATATATATATATATATATATATATATATATATATATATATATATATATATATATATATATATAAAGATTATAAATCTTCTTGACTGGAATCGCGTAATATGATATGAAAGAGAACATATGGGAATTAAGATAAGTTTTATGTTATAAACGATCCTATGGAACAGGATTCAATGAATTGCCCGAGGATCGCAGGTTGCAATATATTTTCCTTACTTCACCCAAGTAGTTATATTTTTCTATTTATAACTAAAATCTTTTCGAAATTGTAAGTGAATAGTGTATATCCTGAGTATTAGACATCAGCATAGCAGAGAGTAATGGCTATTTTTAAAAACATTATATTAAACATGTAAAATTAAATTAGAAAAAACTTGAAGGTAGATTTTTAACGAAGGAGAATCTGAAGCCGAGTGCCATAATTAATTTAATTAGCAGCAGAGTTGATGTTAAAGATTCAAATTCTTCCTCAAAATTTTTCTTGACTTATCTGTCATTTAATTATGAAACGTGACCTTTCCTAAATATCCCCAGCTTTAATATAAAAATTATTACGCAAATTTCCCGACGTACCGTTGAGCAATCTTTAATGGCAGCGCGTTATGCAGTTGCCAACTGACTTTAAAGCAGCTCTTTTACATTTTCTGTGCTGCTCTTAAAGTGAAATATATTTTAATAAATACATTTCAACTACAAAAATTAGTAAAAATTTATGTTTTAATGATTAGCACTATTTTGCATTGTTCCAGTTCAAATAAATTTTGCTATTTCAAACGATTACTATTATGCAAACTTTAGCAGAATATATTTTTTTTTTAATTTTTTACTTAGTTATATCTAAAATATAAAATCTATAATAAAATTCGGTATTATTGAAAGGCAAAAATAAACTAAATTGTCATTAATACGAGGGTTGCTATTTATGTATCCTGAATAATAAATAGAAATAAATATTTATCACTGACAATGGTTTTACTGTTTTTCAAAATATTCTCCGCGATGATCGATACACTTTCTCATATAGTTGAACTAATTTTCAATTTAATTTTGGTACTTTTTAGAAATTAGAACAGTACGGTGAATGGCCCTTCAATCATATCAAATATTGAGTTGTTCGGTACGACCAGTGTGTGAGCTCACGTTGCCATAGTGGCGAATAATGCTGTGTCGCAGGTTGTTTTTTCTTATTTCTTCAAAGACCTCTGATAAACAAATGATTGTGTACCTTTCAGAATTGATTGTTCTACGATTATCTAGTGGCACTGTAACCACAAACCCATTTATCTCACAAAAACAGCCGACCATGTGCTTCGAAGTGCTTCTTGCGCGAAGGGGCGCGTTGGGTTTGACTCATTTTGAAAGACCCATACAGTCGACTGCTGTTTACTTTCGGGCTCGTATGCCTAAATTCATCACCTGTGTAGATGTTAGCCATCGCTTTTGCCGCACCACGATTGTATTTTCTGAGCATTTCATTGCACCAATAGTCTTTTTTTTGACCGATTGTCAAATTATGCGGAATCCAACCATCCAAAATTTTTTTCACGGCTAAAAGTTTATGTAAAATCTTCTTGTGTAACCTTGTAATACTAATACCCAGGAATGCCTGAATCTCACGGTATGTCACATGACGATTTTGCTTTATTAGTTCGCTCACAGCAACGATGTTTTTAGGCATAACAACCGATTTTGGACGACCTTCTTTGAATTCGTCCGTGAGCGAACTACGACCACCATTAAATTCACTAAACTAGTGATATACAGTAATTTTAGAAGGTGCTTTATCGCCAAAAGTATTGAAGTGTGTTAATCGATGCACTGTTGATGAGGTAATCAACGTCGAAAGTCGTAAATTATCGCACGAAAATTCTTATCAGTTAATTCCATTTTTTGACTGAGATGAAATTTTCAAATTACTAGACAACATAGATAGGGTCCGTGTGACAAAACGTTCTGGGTACTGATACAGTCAATAATGTCAAACTTTACGATGTACATGTCAGATGATTCCTTGCAACACCATTGTAGCCAATTCCCAATACATAAATAACAACGCTCGTATTAAAAAATAGAAAAATTTGTATTGTTGATATTTACATATAAACAACTATAATATTAACCCCCAACTGGTATGGTGACTTCTTTAGTCTATTAAGGCATGATGATTAAGGTATGATCATAGGTGACACACTAATATTATATAATTATAAAAAAAATAATAAAAAAAAATATATTCAAAAGTGGTTTTGTTTTATATTTTTGTCCAATTATTTAGATATATATATTTATATTCAAGTATTATAAAAATACAAAAATTGAAACATTTTACTATCCAGTGTTGAAATATAGAAAATGGTTGACATTTTAACAAGAGACATTTTAATAACGTCCATAATACATATTATGAACCTAAAAAAAATTAAAAACATGAAATAAGTCCCTCAAGATATTGGTCAACTGCAATAAAAGAAAACACAACAAATACATATAAATTCGAAAGTCTGAAGTATTTGTAACTTCTGTTTTTATTGAACTTTTAGTCTCTGCATTTCAAGCATTTGACAGTATTGATACTATGGCATTTACAAATATCTTTGTAGTACACTGAACATTTCTGTGGGTATTTGCTATTTGTAAAAATGCCCCCTAAAGCTTCCGTAGTTATGCCAATATGACATTTGATCAATGTCCAAAGATCTGTTGGAATTGTTTGTATTGTGACCTTGTTTTTTAAATGGTCTATTATGAGATATCCTCCAACGGAGATAATAAATGCTCGACGTTCTGTAAATGCATTATTTGCGCTCTTATAGATAAGACTTGCATTAACGCCTATTATATTGCCCATCGTATAAAATAAAATCAAGAACCAACGCCTACTTCTACGGCCCACATTATAACAGGCACATTTTTGGGCCAAACTATCTACCCTATCTTTTGCTGAATTGTAGAAATCGATATATTTAGGAAGACATTTTTCATTTTAAATTATTGTATCTATATGATGCAACGAGGATAACATTATAAGAGCTTTGCGTTTCTTAGGCACTTAAGATAAAATGGTGAAATCTTTTGTAAAGCCTAATATTGTTGATAAAACTGAACGATCTTTATTAGGTATATATTCACTTGGTATTTAAATTTTGTTTTTACGCAGCGTTCCTGTATATGTCAAATAGATGTTTTTTTAGTTCTGATGCAAATTCTATTGACGAAAATCAGTTATCGCCGGTAATGTTACAGTTACTGTTTATAATTGGTTGAACAAGTGAGAACTGTCAATTTTCTTGGAGTGGGATATATAAATGCATTTAGTAAATAATGTGTTTTTGCATTATAGAGACACATTTTATTTTTAATCCATATTTGTTGGGTTTATTGGGCATATACATCTTAAATCTACATTTTCCCCTAAATCTAACAACGATCATGTATTCATACATGATACTGTCATCAAATCAAAATGCTGTCATCAAATCTGAATGCTGAACACAAAAAACCAACGTCTTAAAGTCATAGTAACACGAAATATCTCACGCCCCGTTATATTCGTAGCCCATGACAAACTCACATCTTCGTTATTGGATTTGAATGTGCCAGATAAAAAAGAAGACCTATAAAAGCGTTCAGCTCAGTTTTTTCAATGCGATTCGTAAATTGACGTTAAATTGAAATTCAGTTTTTCGGTGTTTGTATGCTGAAGAATGATGTCCAACATATGATCATCAAACAATAAATTAGATGCATTTATGGGTTTAGATGGTTTGTTCCTATATGCCTCACCAATTACATCTGGAATCTTCGTCCTAATTGTGTTTTCAGCTCGAGTTTTGCTACTAGCGCAGGGTATTTTGGACCACTAGTATTTATTCTTCTTGAAAAAGTATTGCTTATTTTTATCTATATTCCCTTCACCTGTATCGATTTCAGTTTCCTTATGGTCCTCTTCAATACTGTTTTGATCATCCTCTTCTCCAGTATTCGGCACTTCTATTTCAGAATCATTCTCGTGACTACTAACTTCACATGCACCTCTCATGTTCACTGATATAGGCGTTTTCAGCCTCCGGCAAAAGTTCTTGCTTGTTTCTGTCCGCCATGTAAAAGTATTTAAAACTATATATAAGGTATTATGGGTCAGATTTGACCGGAAGCTTGCACAGTTCACAAACGAGAAGTCATTTACGCAAAGTGCAACTAGTTTCTAAATGTAACGGTCAAATTAGAAGAATTCATAGAATACCAATGATGACGACATATATCCGGCTGATTGCCAGGCGAATGTAAATGGGTATGAGTCACCACTAAATGATCCGAACAACCCTTTATTTGCTTGTCTTACGATATCAAATAAACCTCTTTTATTTCGAAAGTGGGGATGTAAATTTCTCAATTTTTATTGAGTAATATTTATTAAAAATTCTGTTCGAAGAATCATACTTTCAGATAGATCATGAAAAGACATGTGTAACGATTTGTTTATTCAAATGACCTTTAATCATTAAGGAATAATTTATAATTTAAAAAATTAAACAAAAAATAGAATGTTAAAAGAAAAGTGGGTCTAAAAATAAAAAGGATTCTGTTTGAATTATATACGATATAGGTCGTTATTTTAAAGAATTATTTTAAATTGATTGTTATCTGTAAATTGTGACATCTAAAAGAATAATCGAGTATATTGTATATTGTTACATCTAGAAGAATAAAGTATTTCTGGCTACTCTCCTAGTAAATTTTATGATGGTATAAAAGACATTATGTTATTGCAAAAAAAATTAGACATCGTTACTGAGGAATTCAGCAAAAAGACCTACTTTAATTGTACAAATGTATTTTGTCCTCCAAAAATAATCTCTATTGTAACATTTAATATCTAAAAGAAAATGTTTTGCTTCAATCAATTATCCACTTATTCAATGGTATATCTAAAACAATCCGAAATATTTATTATACTTTATAGATATATAGCTTCGACATATTGAATTTAAAATACGAGGATAGAGTGAAATGTTAGGTACTTTTTCGATAGGTGGCGGTGCGGTTACAAAAGTGTTTGTATACTTCAACAGTAGCTCTTTTTCACTAACGCTACATTAATTTCAAGCCGATGTAAGAATTAGTTTTGTTATGATAGTTTCCCAAATTTTGTGTATATAGTAAACACTACTTGAAAAAACATGGAATGCATGTAAATATCATCATTCAAACCAAAGAAAACTTGAAAAATATTATGCTCCTTGACATTTTATGATTCATAAGTATTTTACTGAGGTCTGATGTAGTCGAACCAGTACGAATGAAGCTGCGCAGTTGCCACGAGGTAGTATTTAGACCCCTTCTAGCAAAGTCATCAACAAAATCCATGATATCCTATAAGCTGATCCCTGAGTGAAGGTTACACAGATTTGGAATATGATAAATATCTCTGACAAATCCTAATGGAACATTCTACCCCAACGTTTGGACATGAAAACGTTAAGTGTGCGATAGGTATCACGTTTGCTTATTGTGGAATTGAGTGCTCCCCCGCTTCACAGCGCTGGTTAGATACCTATAACTGCAATACGAAAGAGTTTCTATGGGAAGCAGTGACTGTTAATGAAACTTAGATTTATCGCTACATATATATATATATATATATATATATATATATATATATATATATATATATATATATATATATATATATATATATATATATATATATATATATATATATATATATATATATATATATATATATATAAACCCACAAAATATGCCCACAAGTTAGTGCAACAAAACCGTGGAGAGAAATATTACAGAAATCTTTCACCCTTTCTCCACGTGGTGCGACTGATCGTCTTCGCCCAACTATGCACCATAAGACGTCACGTATCTCTCGGGATCGGTTTCTAGCCTTTCAGCCGTCATCAGCCGAGCTCCAGACGAACGCATGGAAAGCAATTGGGAGAGACGATCGGGGTTAGGCCATGTCAACTGGCCATTTTGATGACGGGTCGTGATCACACACAACTCATGCCATCATACGGCGAATGCTCGTAGCGGTCAGGACTGCTCGTAACATTCTGCCTGGAACCTCAGGTATAGACCAGGTATACCCACAAGGTAGCGACTCATATATACAAATATATATATATATATATATATATATATATATATATATATATATATATATATATATATATATATATATATGTATGGGGCGCCTATACAAGTGCATATAGAACCGTGCCCACAATGGCCATCCTAGCCGTTGCTAGTCTACAATATTCGAAAGGGGAAAGGAATCAAAAACCCAAGCAAGACAGAAATTACTGGAAGCCTGGCACAAAGAATGGAACGACTATGAGGGAAAGGCAAAAACATTTATCCGAGACGGGAGAGAGTGGCACAACAGAAAATTAGGGGAGACAAATTTCTACACAACACAAGCAATAACGGGCCATGGATCCTTCAGATATTATTTACACAGAATGGGAAAGTCAGAGGACAAGGATTGTCGCTATTGTGTGATGGTGGATACAAGGGACCATACAATCTTCCCCTGCCCGAGATGAGAACCGCTTCGGATTGCTACTGCCGCCGAATGCAATGTAGAAGTGACGGAACACAACATCGGCGTTCTGCTTTTGGAAGGAAAAAGACAGTGGGCAAGAATAATGGGCATAGTGGAGAAAATAATGAGAACAAAAATAGAGGACGAGAGAAGACGTAAGGCAAATTTGGACTGACAATCTGTTGTGTATCTTGAAGTAATGCCTAACGGCGGTTTCCAGGCCACGAGCAGATATACTTGAGGGGGAAGGGTTTTAGTCGGTAGGCATGACTCCAACAAGGGCATGAATCCGACATTCCCATGTCACTGAACATCGAACACATGGATGTCTTTAGAAGATTTCCTAATCCCCTCCAAATCCAAAAAAAAATTAAAAAAAAAAAATATATATATATATATATATATATATATATATATATATATATATATATATATATATATATATATATATATATGCTAGGCTATTAGTCCGGAAGTAACTGAAACACTTTCAGTCTTCAGACAAGCATTGAGAATGCCAAGTGTGACCTTGGCGAAACGTCTGCACGTTCCCAACAAACGGGACACAAACGATCGGATGTACTCCCGGACTAATAGTCTAGCGTATTCTTCCATCCGCGAAACACTACGAACTAATATTCGTAGGTCTCATTTTTTAAGATGGTCAACTGAAACCTGAACTTTAAACTCAGCCTACTATGAATTCACAAACAAGGTCAATCCTGAATATTTTGCTTCGCGTTAGAGATATCGAAAAAGGTTATTACAAAAAGATGTTCAGAATATTATTTTAACCCCATATATCGAGTTTCGTGATAAAATTCGTATTTTTACAACAGAATCGTAAAAGAATCGAAAAATGTATTCAAATAGACGGAGGACTAGTTGTGAGAGATCACATTTAATAGTTAATTATTTATATTATTAAAATTTATTGTTATATACTATAAACTTTTTCCTAAATTTGATCAATTACCAAAAATTGTTTTCGAATAATAATAAAATAGTTATTCCTTTGTAAGTGTTGTTTATTTTACTGAAATATTTGAATACATGACACTATTGACAACGTGTCAAGTTTTTACTCACCATAGCCCACTAATTATCAAATTATACAAATAAACTTGTAATAATTTTGTGAATAGACCAAAATAATAAAAAAATCAAAAATGCGAATTTTATCATGAAACTCGGTATATGGGGTTAGAATAATATTCTGAACAACTTTTTCTAATATATCTAACGCGAAGCAAAATATCGAGAATTGACCCTGTTTGTGAATTCGTAGCAGGCTTAGTTTAAAGTTCAGATTTCAGTTGAGTATCTTATAAAACGTCACCCATCAATCTGTCTGACTGTGCAAAAATTAAGATTTGTATTCCATCAAATAGCGAAAATGTGAGGGTGTCTTCATCTTAAATGCGACACACTGTATATATATATATATATATATATATATATATATATATATATATATATATATATATATATATATATATATATATATATATATATATATATATATATATATATATGTATATATATATATATATATATATATATATATATATATATATATATATATATATATATATATATATATATATATGAGCATTGGTTAGTTGCCCTATCCTAATATATGAACATTGGACGCAGTCCAAAGAAGTCAAAAAACTTGTGTTCGTACTGAATCCGTTCTTTCACTGTGAACTTTTTTCCTTTTGTCAGACCAAGTTGTTCCGATCTTCTTACATTTTTCTCTCTGGCCAACTTCTCAAACG